>JAKNSD010000052.1:0-25000 GCA_023525715.1 Cichorium intybus | reverse complement strand
ATTGTTAACTTTATAATTCATAAAAGCATTTTTGTGAAAATCAATGTGTTTTATATCTTAAGAATATGCTTAAACTATGAAAATCAATGTTTGTACTGTTAAACATTCTATAACAAGGATATAATACAACATCAGTCAAGTTTTATAAATATTTTACGCATGACAAACATAATTATTTGTTCAGTGACGAATAATTGATTAGAATTCTTTAATAATGAATCTAGAAATTGTAATTTGTAATTCTTGAAAGCATTGAATAAAAATTCTTGGAGAATTTATTCATTCAGAATTAGTAAAATCAATATTTTGAAATTTCAAAGTTGTTTTAATATATATATATATATATATATATATATATATATATATATATATATATATATATATATATATATATATATATATATATATATATATATATATATATATATATATATAGGTTCAATATAAAACCAAATTATATCACGTAACCATAGAACTATATGAAAATTACCAATGTTCATTGATAAACATGTTATCTATGAACATGAAACTTACATATGTTCATAAGACCACTTGCAATACCTATTACATTGCACAAATGTTATGGGTGCCACATCAGCGCCACATAGGATTTTACCTCTATCACTAGGGCTGTAAACGAACTGGACGTTCGGCAAACTATTCGTGAACCGTTCGGCAGGAAGTTCGTTTATTTAGTAAACGAACGAACACAGACAACGCACTCGTTCGTTCATTTACGTTCGTGAACGTTAGTTCATATATATATATATATATATATATATATATATATATATATATATATATATATATATATATATATATATATATATATATATATATATATATATATATATATATATATATATATATATATATATATATATATATATATATATATATATAGGGCTAGGTTATATTAAGAACCACAGTTATTATGTGGACGTAAGAACAAATCTGGTGCGTAAAATTATAATCATCAATGGTTGTAATTAATAACAGAATATTGATTTTTTTTAATTAAAAAAATATCACCTTTCCAATTATATCATTTAAAGGGTAATATGGACTTTTTATATTTTTTTCAGTTATGGAATGTAAGATTTTTATGGTATAAAACTGCGGATTTAAATTTTAATTTCAAATTCGAATCCAATTTTATTTGTAAATTCACACTTTGGATCTGTTACAATTCTAATAAAATTGTTTAATTAATTTCAGTTCTTATTCTAAGTTCTTAATCGTGTACATTCTATTAGAATGAACTACAAAAGTGTACATTAGAATGACTAGTATTTTTAAAGAATGTTACTACATTTTTTGAAAGTAAGTTAAACATTCTGGTAGAATGGATTACAAAATCATGCTTATATGAATTACAAAATCATACAGAATCAGATTTACATTGTATTGTGTAACATCAAAATTACAATAATAAGATACTAGAGTCTAATATACAAAACAGAATGACATTCTATAAGAATTACATTCTGTCTGAATGACTGCATTGAAATCAAAATTTAGGGCTTCTTTTTTATTTCTCGTGTGTTTTGAATGTACAAAGAATTACCCTGCAACATCAGAATGATATTCTCACATGTTAGAATGATCCATAAAATTGATCCCAGAATTATAAAATCATACAAAAACATTCTACTAGAATGATACATATTTTGTTACATATACTAATTACACAAAACATTACCCAGAATCTGCAAGAATGTCGAGCTATCTCTCCATAACATTGATCGCATGTACGTGTTTCCAAAGCCAAAAGAAATCGAAGAAGGGGTTCGAGAGTTTGGCTTGATGGTGAACCGGTGGTGGTGCAGGAAGTTGATGTTGAACTAGTGGTGGTGCAGGAACCGTCATCGCAGTCAAAAAGCTTAAACCTGTAGGTTTTCAAGGCCACAATGAGTGGCTGGTACCAAAATTTCGCAAATCTCATCTTTTTCGTTGCTTTCTTTTAACGTGTTCGCTGATTCTTTCATGTTTGCAGACAGAAGTAACTTATCTCGGCCAGCTACACCACCCGAATCTGGTGAAACTTATCGGCTATTGTTCAGAGGGTGAAAACAGGCTCTTGGTTTACGAGTTCATGCCAAAAGGGAGCTTGGAGAATCATCTATTCAGAAGTATGTTTTCGCCATTTTTAATCAAACTTGCATCGTTCTTTAATTAATTCCACCATTGAACGTTTCCTTTGGATTTACAGGGGGCCCACAACCACTTCCATGGGCAACAAGGCTCAAAGTCGCCATGGGTGCTGCTTGAGGCCTAGCTTTCCTTCATGACGCAAAAGACCAAGTCATATATCGTGATTTCAAAGCTTCTAACATCCTTCTTGATGCGGAATTCAACGCAAAACTATCGGATTTTGGATTAGCTTAAGCAGGCCCAACCGGCGATAAGACCCACGTGTCAACTCAAGTAATGGGCACACATGGGTACGCAGCCCCAGAATACGTTGCTACTTGTCGATTAACAGCAAAGAGTGGCGTATACAGCTTTGGGGTTGTTTTGCTAGAACTACTAACATGTCGTCGTGCTGTTGATAAATCAAAGACAGGTGTAGAACAGGATCTTGTTGAATGGACAAAACCCTATCTTGGTGACAAAAGAAGATTGTTTAGGATCATGGACACTAGATTGGAGGGATAATATCCTCAAAAGAGTGTGTTCACTGCAGCCACAATCGCTTTACAGTGTCTTAGTATTCAACGGGGAGAGAGAGAGAGAGAGAGAGAGAGAGAGAGAGAGAGAGGTGGGGGTGATGGTGGACGGTGGTGGTGGTGGTATGGTAAGAAATGAGTGGAGGGGGAGGGGTAAGGATGAGGGTGTGTTTTATTTTCTTTTTCTTTTTTCTTTTTTACCTTTAAAATAAATTTTAATGAAATAAATGTAAAAGAATTTAGAAAGGGTAAATTAGTCAATTTATATGGCTAAGGGATGATCCATAAAAAGTTTTTAAACCACAAGGACTATCCTTGAGGTTTTTGGAAGTTAGGGACGAAACTTGATATTCTGTAAAACCACAGGGACCATTTCTGAAGTTTTGTCTATTATATATATTAATTTAAGACAAAACTTCATAAATGGTCCATGTGGTTTCACAGGATATCAACTTTAGTCCCTAACATTCAAAAACATCAAGGATAGTCCCTGTGGTTTAAAAACTTTTATAAATGGTCCATCCATCATATTTTGGCCGTTATATACATAACGGACAAGGGTAAAGTGGTCTTTTCCATAATAGGGACCATTTATGAATATTTATCATTTTATTTCTTTTTTCTTTTTCTTTTTAATCCATATTTCAAATATTTTGTATTAAAAAACTTTTTCTTTTTAATCCATTTATACTCTTTCTCCCCCTGTTGCTCACACTCATTGAGAAAAACCCACTGACGGGAATCCAAGCAATTGCGTTCATACTCCTCTTTGTCTCTCTAATTCAGCCACCAGCATAGTTGGAGATCGAATATCAAGAATCACTACGTTATTACTGTCCATCAGAATGGTCGCCAGGTACCTCAAATCCTGCTTGTTCCAAGCCAATCGCAACAACGGTGTATCTGGTTGAGGGCTTTCGTATATTATCGTTGAATGCTCCTTATCACGCAGATCAAAAAACCCTACCTGATCCGTCAGCAAAAACAGATGCTTATCATGAGCGATCAATTGCGTTTCAACCACACCTTTATCTACATCCCAAATAGCACATGTTTTGATGTTTTAGGGGAAGCAACCCTTAACGGATGAGGGCAAAAAAACCCGACCCTTGGCTCATCCCCAACTTTGTCCGATGTCATCTAAAATCTCCGTTTCCGTTTTCAATCGAAAGTTATCACAATTAATTTCGTTATTATGAAATCAACGCTCACGATTGTTCGATTGCAACCTTATAAAATGCAGAATATTTAAAGTTGCCGGGATCTTTGCTCCTTCTGGTTGTCACAGCTCCGATCTTCGTCGCCGGCTATGTAAGATCTGGATGGATCGGCGTGATAGTCTGCTGGGAAAGAAAGTTTAATGGAGAAGTGGTAGTTAAACAGGAAGAAACATTCAAAGAAATTTCTGTTAGGTATCGAGGCTGTTTTTTCTAGTCAAAGAAGGGCAAGAAAAAAAAAACATTTTTGCTACCACCCAATGTTGAGTATTTGTCATCCCTTATGCCTATAAATACTAGGCTTTGGTTTGAGAACAAAACACAACTCAACACACAAAAACACAAGAAACACATAGATAGATATATCACGATTTTGTGAGATAGTCTTTTGTGCAGAGTTCAGTTTGGCAGCCAAAAGTGCGAGTGATATTTTCTTGTGAGTGGTCAGACTACAAGTGCAGTTTAGCCTTGTATGATTGTAGTGTTTTCTTGCTGTTAATAAAACTCTCTCTCTCGTTCGCCCGTAGACGTAGGTCGTGATCCCGTGACCGAACCACGTTAAATATTGTGTTCCGATTTTATATTTTCGTTTACCGTTTTTTTTTGGTAATTTTTATTCCGCTCGTGTCACCGAAATCAAATATCGATTTGTTTGAAGTACTTAACTCGTTTTGTTATATCCCAACAATTTCCAGTGAAGTTAACAATGAAGATGGGGGTTGGGTTCTTCTTAATTGTGTGTGTATGTGTGTTTGAATCTGAAATTGAACGTGGGGGTCGGTGGTGGCAGTCAGTAATGGTGGTGGCGGATGATGATGGTAGCGAATGGTGGATAGGGGAGAAAGAGATATTTATGATTCGGTTATCAATTGAATAATTAAAATTGGGAGATCTGAAAGGAGGGAGTGTGTAGGGTTAGGGTTATAATCGAAAGGGGGAATCCGGTGACGAGAGAGAAACAAATCTCGCCCCGGTGAAACGTGTTTGCTTTCTCTCTCCTTCTGTTACTTCGATTCTTCGTTGTGCTGGGCGTTCATGAGAGCTTTTTAGGGGAGGGAAGGATTTGGAAAACATACAAATGGATTACAAAGAAAAAAGATTTTTAATACAAAATATTAAAAAAATGGATTAAAAAGAAAACAGAAAAAGAAACAAAAAGATAAATATTCATAAATGATCCTTATTATGGAAAAGACTATTTTGCCCTTGCCTGTTATGTATTTAACGGCCAAAATTTGACGGATGGACCATTGATAAAAAGTTTACAAACGACAGGGACTATCCTTGAGGTTTTTGAAAATTAGGGACTAAAGTAGATATCCTGTGAAACCACAGGGACCATTTATGATGTTTTGTCTTAATCTAATGAAAACTAGGTTGAGCCTGTGCTTCGCACGGGTTGGACCAAAACGTATTAAGTAGGTGAGACGGATTTTAATTCTTTAGAGATTTTGATTGTTCTCAACTTATAAGAATGAAAGCATATTGCGAACTTTCGGTGCTGATGGCATGTTCATAAACAATGAATTGGAGAAGAAGGAGATTCGTCTTCTAGCTTCTAAGTTTGATGGCACATCCATGGCAGACTCCTTTACAGTAAGCAATAAGTACAACCTATTGATCTGCATGTAAAAACAATACATTAAAAAAAAACTAAAATTTCAAAATGTTTATTTGTTGTTATAAAATTACTTTCTCCTTCCAAGCTTTTGATTCTGGAGTCGAGAACGGGATTGCTCCTGTAGGTGCAAATAACTGGTACTGTTTATAATCATAACGTAGCCCATCCAAACTATTCAAACAAAAAAATATTGAATAATCGATAATGCAAAGTGAAGTGGATGTCAGTTAAAAGAGAAAGAAAGACTTTACTTTGGAAACTGATCCTCCATTAAATCTCTTATCACAACTTCATGCATATCCTGGAAATGAATTACAACTTGATCCTGGTCTTCCTGGTAAAGGGTTAAAATGCAAGAAATTGCAAGAACCTTTCGTTTATTTGTTTATTATTGCATCCCACTTTTTGTTCATATTATAGCATTGTACTTTGAAAACTTTCCAAATTATACCAATCTCATCCAAAAATTCTTGTGTTTTGCCTTAAAATAAATGCTATTTCTTGTATTTTGCCTTAAAATAAATCAAAGTGATTCTTGTAGACAGACATGCTTCTAATACTGCATCCATTACCATGGTTTAATATCTCATGTGAAAGCAAAAATACCTGGAATTACTTGGATAGCTATTTACACTATCGCAATTCCGAATTTGAGACTCATTTGTTTCAAGTGCAAGGGCTTCAATATTAGGTGATGATCCAAAAGCACGTGGTGGATGAATGTTGTCATAATTTAATAATCATTTAACAACATAAAAGTTGCACAAATATAAGATTACAATAAACAAAATAGCTAATTAGTAGAATGCGAAATCGGCAATAATTTTTTTTACGTCTGGGCTGGTTGCTGTTTAGGAGAGGTGGAAGGAACTAAATCATCATTAGGAGAGGTGGAAGGAACTAAATCATCAGAACTACCATCGGTTGTTGGAGAAACCTGCAAATAAACAACAAAATGTTAAACCTTCTATACCATTTTAAAAAAGGGAAAACAGAAAAAAAATTTACCATAAAAGCTAAAAGAAAATGTGGAAAATAAGTTTTAAAGTACACCAACAGTAGATTCAACTATTCAGTTTTATAAAATAAAATATAAAAAAAAAACATAGGAAAAGATGACAAAAACCAGAAAGAATGATGGTTTTCAAGACTGCTGCAAATCGATGAAATATCCCAAAGAAGGCGTCAGCTCTAGGCTTTCGATGAAATATCCCAAAGAATCTTCAAATTTGTTGGGAAGGGTGAGCTAGGAAACCATGTGTTCATTGAATTAAAACCTTAAAATTGACGCTTACATAAGAAAATTTAAACATCAATTTAAAAGATGTTCTCAAACCTGATAGAAGAATCAAACCCATATGGATCCACTGTAGCAATTTTTTTCCCGTCAAAATAAATTGAGCTAAAACCGTTTCCATGAAAAATAATGGCCTAAATATTTAAAAGGGCCCGGAAAAAAGCGTTAAGACTTAAGACTCGATAAAGACTGTAACTAAAGACCTGCAAGGGATTGAGGATCAGATAATCGCTATACCTGGATGTAATTTCTAAAAACTGTGCGGATCTAATTTCTTTACCCGGATGTAATCTCCATCTTTTTCCATATCAAACCTGTGCGGATTGTAATTTCGAAAAGCCCACCACTTATGGGACTCAATCGATTCAACTTGTCTAAATGAAACCCTAACTCTGATGCAGAATTGAAGTACACGAGACCGAGGATCGCCACAAATTTAAAAGTACAGAAACGCCTAAAAAGATACCAACCTTTTTGAAAAGGACGACATATGAATTTACTCGAAAACGCCAAACTTGAAACCGGAATCGATTAATTCTAATCCAGGATACCTCCGTTGATGTGCTTACCTCTAGTAGGCAAACGGAGATGAGGAGTCGCCGAATGTAAAGCAAGTTTTGAATCAGGTAGCTCGGAGTATGCAATTTGACTCGATTATTCAACCTGGTAATGAAATTGTGATAGGCCACATAGCCTTTATCGTTGCATCTCCAGTCCTACACACACCAGAAACTGTAAGCGTTTCTATTTCTCACGAATACAGCAAAGTAGCTGATGTTAAACCATTATATTTGCCGATTTGGGAACTCAATTTGTTAGTTCGAAGAAGGATGTTTCGATCCATCCTCCAATGAGGTTTAGTTTCTGCTCTGTGTGAGTATATGGGGCGGACTTTGTATTTTGATACATATTCACTCGACTTTTCTATCAATTTATGTCAATTACAGTCAAAAGAAAGCAAATTCGGTTTCTAACTAAATTTAAGTACAGAAAAAAGCAAAATCGTAATAGTACCTTTCGGAGAAGAAGACCAGATCGAGCCTTGCGAAATAAAAGAAGACGGCGGGTCCCGATGTAATTGGGATCGGAGTTCGGGGGACAAGGTTGAAGGCTGATGGCAGTCGCTTTCCACTGGTGGCGGTAGGAGGCTGATGGCAGCAGAGATCCGTCGGTGATGAGATCGTCGGAGGTGAGATCGGCCGGTTGTGTTGCTTGTTACCAGATGCGTGATAGTGATGAATGTGGCAGATATTCTATGATGGTGTCGATAACAACTAGGGCAATTAAAGTGGTTATCAGGATTCCATAATTATAGGATCAGATTACCATAATTATAGGAATTGAATTACATTTAATTAATTAAATTATAAATCAATTGACAAATATACCCTTGGCTGATTCTCGTCTCTGATTGGTTCTTACGTCCACACAATAATTACAGTTTTTAATATATCATAACTCTCTCTCTCTCTCTCTCTATATATATATATATATATATATATATATATATATATATATATATATATATATATATATATATATATATATATATATATATATATATATATATATATATATATATAGAGAGAGAGAGAGAGAGTTATGATATATTAAAAACTGTAATTATTGTGTGGACGTAAGAACCAATCAGAATATATATATATATATATATATATATATATATATATATATATATATATATATATATATATATATATATATATATATATATATATATATATCATAACTCTCTCTCTCTCTCTCTCTATATATATATATATATATATATATATATATATATATATATATATATATATATATATAGGGCTAGGATATATTAAGACCCATAATTATTGTGTGGTCGTAAGGACAAATCTGGTGCGTAGAATCATAATCATCAATGGTTGTTATTAACAACATAATATATATATATATATATATATATATATATATATATATATATATATATATATATATATATATATATATATATATATATATATATATATATATATATATATATATATATATAGGGCTAGGATATATTAAGACCCATAATTATTGTGTGGTCGTAAGGACAAATCTGGTGCGTAGAATCATAATCATCAATGGTTGTTATTAACAACATAATATTAATTATTTTTAATTAAAAAATATCAACTTTCTAATTATATCATTCTAAAGGGTAATATGGACTTTTAATGCTTTTTCAGTTATGGAATGTGAGATTTTTATGGAATTAATTTCGAATTTAAATTTAATTTCAATTTCAAATTCAAATTTATTTTAAAATTCAAACTTTAGTTTTGTTACAATTCTAATAAAGATGTAAAATTAATTTTGATTCTTATTCTGAGTTCTTAATTCGTTACATTCTATTAGAATGAATTACAAAATTATACATCAGAAACTTGTATTCTTATAGAATGCCACTGTACATTTTCAAAGTAAGTTAACCATTCTAGTAGAATGAGTTACAAATCATACTTATATGAATTAAAAAGTCATAAAAATCAGATCAATATGAAAGAAAGATAAACATTCTATTTGAATGAATTACAAAATCATACTTACATATTCTGTTAGAATTAAGTATATAGTCAAAGTTGTAACACTTTTTGAATGCAATATATTTAGAATCTAGAGTTTCAGAATATGAATGCCTGGGATGACTACAATATTGTATTAGAATATTATAGTAGAATCTAACATCACATTCTATTAGAATGACTGACTTTAGATAACATTCTATCGGAATGACATTCTGAGATAACGACATTCTGTAAGAATGACTGTTGAAATAAAACTTTAGGGCTTCTTCTTTGATTATTGTATGTTCTGATTGCACAAAGAATTACCCAAAAGCTGCGAGAATCATGACCCGTCTCTCCATAAATCGATCCCAGACATGTGTTTCAACTCATACAATAAGTCGAGGAATTAGGGTGTGAGCGGCTGATGGTGAATCGATGGCACTGCAGGTTATGTGATATAATGATGGCGGTGGTTGGCTGTTACCTAGGCTGTACGAGATGATGATATTGGCGGTGGTCGACTGTATTAGTGAACCGATGGTGGTTTGAGGCTGTGACGAAGGTTTTGTAATGTTGGCGATAACAAGTTGATGTGCAGACCGATCAATGGTGACCGGCGGTGGCTGTATGGTGACCGGCGATGGTTGCATGTTGCTGATCGTCAGGGACGGAACACAAGCCCTATTACTAGGGGCCGAAAATCAAAACTTCAAAACCTACGCACTAATGAAATTAAATAGTAAATACATTATTATCATAACAAGAGCCGACTATTCAATACAATAAAAAATATTTGCATCATGAATTAAAGGCAGAAGGGAAACTTACCGGGTCTTTAGTCATTATATATAATCCTGCATGAGTGTATGACTTCCATTGCACAAGATATATCAAGTGAAATTCCAATTGCATATTCATAAGTATCTCTGTAATGTCTGATCATCATGAAGCTCAGTTACTATATAACATTTAAACAAACCTCTTCACCCTTTTGAATTCAAATACCATCTAACATTCTTCTAAATTCCAAATTCTCATAGAGGACTTTTCACAAACACTTTACATGCAAATTTTGAATGTCAAAATTTGAAGTTAGACTACTTCAAAAGAAGTCAGACATATAAGATTTACCTATTTGGCAATAAAAATGTGTTGAAGCTGACTTTATTATCAAATCAGTTTCACTTTATTTGCCAAATAAAATGAAAGTTCAGATATCAATTCCAACGAAATTAAACTATTAGACATAAAGAAAAAAATTCACCTCAGTCAAGTAATATACATCAATGACAAAACACAAAATGAGTAAAGAACAACTTACATTATTTAAAAGATAAAGGAAAAAATTGGTATTTAAATCAATGGAAAAGTGATCAAAATTTGATGGATTAAAGATCGAGGTGTATATCCGGGTATGATAGGGCAAGACCGAGAAAAAAGAAGTAGAATAAATAGAAAAAATAGCATAAAATATGGATTCTGCTGGTATTAAAGGGAAGAAGGATGTCCGTTTCATTCTTCATTTTCACACTTCAGTATTCGTATATTTCCAAGTATTCACGAACCCTAATTCAATAACATCGGCTAGAGGATGGAGAAAAGAAGGCTAAAAAACAGGGGGCCAAGGCCCTACCGTCGTCGTGGAATTATAAGAAGAGAAACGGCAGATTCTAAATAAAAGGAGGGATTGAATTTTGTTACCCTAATTATAGGTCAATTACCATAGATATATGTAAATTTAACTTAATTGTAGGTTTTAATTTAGATTTAATTAAATAAATTATAAAATAGTTTACCAAACTACCCTTGGTGATTCTAGGCTTCTGATTGGGTCTTACGTCCACACAATAGTTATAGTTTTTAATATATCCTAACTATATATATATATATATATATATATATATATATATATATATATATATATATATATATATATATATATATATATATATATATATATATATATATATATATATATATATATTTATATTTAGGTTCATATGTGGAGGCTAAATATTGTGTGAATGTATGAGACAATATCAACCAATCATTTACAAGGGCATCAAAGTAAATTAATATAATAATCATTTAATTTACATTTAAATCTTATCATCTAATTTAGTTAATACACTGATTATCACCTAATTTATCTCTCTCGCTCTCTTTCTTCTTATAAGTAACCCTACATAGCCGTCCGGATCTCTCCACCATTTTCACTCCAGCCGGCCTTCGTCAACTCTCCGCCATACCACAAACCATCGGCCTTCATCATCTCTCTTCTATACCGCACCTTGCTGCCACCGAGATATTACAATGTTTAGAATTATCGTCATCCATAGGGAAAGCGAAGCTATTATCCAACACAACGAATCTGCTATCTGCATCGATATGCAATCTTGGCCGACATCACCGGTGACGCCGGCGACAACAAGGGATGGATCATCCTCGAGTAGTGACATACGAACAGGTAAGGGATGATGCTTGTCGCTAGAAGGAGTAGTTTTGAAATGGAAAAAGGAGAAAGAGATGCCGGTAGTGAGCGACGAAATTTCCAAAAGAGTCGCCGGAGAATTTTCCAAAAGCATGGCCGGAGAAAAAATGGAAGACTTTCCAACCTAGGGTTACGAGACTAAAAGCAGGCAACATTTTGAGTGCCAAATTAATTATCATACATGTACGTTTAAGTCCTTATAGTTTGAGTATATAATTTTTCAGATCTCATTTCTTCAAACATCGAAATTTGTTTCACGTGCCTTATGCGGTTTTTTTTAACAAACCTAAATTTGTTTTCTAAAGAAGCATTGCATTATTATAACTTTTATTCTCATGACATTTTATATTTATAAATTTATATGAAGTTATAATTTATTTTTATTTTAGGAGAATTTTAGAGTTGTAATTATAAATTACGTTTAGTCTTAAAAGAATCTAAGAATTTGTATTCTGTAAGGGAGAACGATAAGAAACCAGATGCAGTTAGTATTGAAGAAGCAGAATTATGAATTGGTGTTCATATTCTTTAAGAATATTTGCAGACATTCTGATATATTTTTTTCTTTCACACATTCTTTAAGAATGCTATGTATATTCTTCCAGATTTTTGGATATAATAGTGTTTTAGTAAATAATGTTATATAGTATAGGATGTTGTGTATCTTCTTATTCTTTAAGAATTATTATTCAACAAATATCAGTTTTGTACTTGTAATTCATGTATAATTCTTCGGGAATGAAAATGGTAATAATTGAACTTGAATTTTATCCCTGAAAAGAGTTTAAATTCATGTCTAATTCTTCAAGAATGAAAATGGTAATAATAGAACTCAAATTTTATCCATGAAAAGTGTTCAAATTAATCCCCAGGAAATAGACATCAAATATGAATTTTCAAAAATGGTAATTTTGAATTTTAAATTTTGATTTCGAAATTTCCCTGAAATTTGGTTTATATATTCTAAAATCTGAAATTTCCTTATATATTTTTCAACAAAATGTCCAATTTACCCTTTTTGATTTAATTTAATTAAAAATAATAATTTTTTCAATTAATTACGATCATGCCATCATCATCTTAACCATTCATTCTTTTCATCTAATGGTCTAAAATTGGTCACACGATCACACAATATTTGTGATCCACATATATATATATATATATATATATATATATATATATATATATATATATATATATATATATATATATATATATATATATATATATATATATATATATATATATATATATATATATCAGTGTTGTAAAAGTGGTTTTGCCTACGATTAGTGGTAGGCGGTCAAGTTAGGCGGATTTGGTTAACGGCGGTCAAAATCGGGTTTAGGCGGGTCTCGGCGGCAATATTTTTCAATTTTTCAAAATTTAAAATTTTCAAAATTTCGAATTTTCAAGTTTCCAAAATTTTCAAAAATTATCAAAATTTTAAATTTTAGATTTTTAAAATTTAAATTTTGGAAATTTCAAACTTTCAAAATAATAATTTATATTATATATTTTATTATATTAATAATCTACATTTTATTTTATTAGTAATTTCAATTTATATATATATATATATATATATATATATATATATATATATATATATATATATATATATATATATATATAATGATTTTCGGTGGCTACGTTACGATTATTGATGATTAAAATTATCAATAATATAATTAATTGGTTTAAACATTTTGATATTTGATGACATACATATTTAAACACTTAGATTTGTCAATTTTTATGTTTATTTATTAATTTTGTAGAGATATAAGTAATATCCAAATTTTAAAAAATAAATTTTATTACAATTAATACTCACCGCCTAGGCGCCGACTAGTCCTAGGCCCCAGTGTATATATATATATATATATATATATATATATATATATATATATATATATATATATATATATATATATATATATATATATATATATATATATATATACTAGTTGTAAGACCCGTGTATTACATGGGTTGATTAAAAGAAAATGTTAAATAAGAACATCTAAACATCAAACATTGTACTAACTTAAAAACATTGTACTAACTTAAAGTAAATAACATACTATCTTAAAAATAAACAAAACCAAGGTAACAACAAATTTAATTTTTTGGATACGTATGAGGCATGTAAAATGATTAAGTTGTATAAATTGCATAAAAGTCGTTAACTTTTCTAGATTTTTAGATTTTGACACTATGTTTTTTATTTTTGCTATTAAGTCATTAGGTTTTTTGAAAAATTGCAAATCTGACCATATGACCTGGTAACTATTGCCATCCTGTCATATGGTTATTTTTGCAATTTTTTGGAAAACATAACGACTTAATTGTAACAATTAAAAATGCAATGTCAAAATCGAGAAAATTGGAAAAGTTAATGACTTTTATGCAATTTACCCTTTAAATAAATATGTTCCTAATTTCTTGCTTCGGTTATGAATTATTATAATTAAATATATTAAATACATTCAATTCAAACAAATTTGTTAAGAAATTCAAAATTATGAGAAAATGACATGTGGCTTTGAGTTACTTATTTATTAGGATAGGATATATATATATATATATATATATATATATATATATATATATATATATATATATATATATATATATATATATATATATATATATATATATATATATATATATATATATATATATATATATATATATATATATATATAGACACACACACAGACACACACACATGATTGGGGTAAATGCGATAAACATCAATGTACTTTCAATTTTATATTTATAATAACATTGCACTTCCATTTTAAAAAACACACCGACAACACAACACAACACGCACACATACATACATACAGATAACATAATGTTTATCAGAGGTTAGCGTTGATTACATTCTATATGATTGATACTTAATACAGAAAATTTAAAGGACAAATTTTGAAAAATTCAGTAAGTTAAAAAAAACGATTTTGACACTTGTTATTTTTTTTCAGTTAAGTCACCAAGTTTTTAATTTTTTAATTAAGTTATTATGTTTTCAATTTTGTTTTAATATTGACCACGTAACTAGTCAACCCGGTTTTCAACTGACGTGGCATGTAGGTGTCAAAATTGAAAAAAAATTGAAAACAAAGTGAATTAATTGGAAAAATTGAAAATTTAGTGACTTAATTGCAAAAAAATAACACAGTGATAAAATCGAAATTTTCTGAAAACTTTGTGTCTTTTTTGGAATTTGCACTTTATTCAATTTGAAGATTTATTGATTCTTAAAATGTAACTAAAATTTTTTTATTTATTATATTAGCTTTTATTGTATAATTAAACACTATATAAATCTTTTTATGAAGTGTATTTACGTTTAGTCAATCGTAAATTATAATTTCTTATTTTTTATTATTTATCAATTATTAGTAATTCTATGATGTAATTTACATCAAATATGAAATAACAATAAGTACCAATTTTCAATTTTGTTATTATAGTTAACGCTCTATATAATAAGTATGCGAATAAGTATTTTACGCTTTATATTAAACATGACTTATATAATAAGTATGTGAATATGATTCATCCAGTAGTTAAATAAAAAAAAATAATATAAAATATATGCATGTGAATATTTTTGATTGCACGTAAATAAGCTTTGAATAATTATGATATCTGTAATTTGATTTTGCATTATAGACGAGGACACCGTAAATTTAACTTGGGGTATGTTTGTTTTTTCTAGAAAAAGATTTTTTTTTTCAAAACATCAGATGTTTTTTAAAAAGAATATTTGTTTTTCGGAAGACAAAATTAAAAAAAAAACAAAAAAAAAAAAAATCTTTTTCACCTCTTTTACCAAAACACCTAAAAAAATATCACCTTTTCCCTATTTTTGAATCTTCACGCAGACACAATATCACGTATTCTTCTTCCTTTGCATTTTCAGCGATTCTCTTCACCTTTTTCAGCGATTGTCCACCGTTGCCGGATATTTCAACGTCGACCGTCGTTACTCGTTGTCGGCCCTTCAATTCACGCCGCCTCCTCCTTCGCTTCATGCCTCCAACAACCAGGTATTTTCCAATCTGAAACAACTTTCTCGTTTCTATTTTCTCTCCACTTTGTCGTCCTCAATGATAAAATGAGATGAGTATTCCGTGAATGTGACCAATGTTGAAATTCCAACAGATATTACGTTGAAACACCTCTGGCCTTCAATCAGAGAGATGTTAAGTTGGTGAAGTTTTTGTTTTCAAAGTTAGGCAAGTCTTTGGTGAAGGTTTTCAAAGTTAGGCAAGCCTCCTTCTTTGATTTGAAAAATTCACATTTCACATTAAATTAAGTATATTATATACATTCTCAAATGTATATAAATAGGGAGCTTCACTTGTGTTTTTAGATGCACCACAACACACAATACATGTAAAGGATTGAGTGTGTATCTCTTGTAATCCCCTCAGTCAAATAAAATCTAGTTGTAGCCCGTGGACGTAGGATTTGCACCGAATCCGAACCACGTAAAAATCCTTGTGTTCTTCTTGCTTTATTTTCGTGAGTTTGTGTGTGTGTGATAGTGTGTTTCCGCTGCGTGTACCCGGTCTGATTCCTAACAACTGGTATCAGAGATTCGGTTTCGGAGGAGGTCTCGGTTTTAGAAATTAGAGTATGCTCTGTGGTTGCAGTTTTGTCTGATCTTCCACATCAGAAACTAATTTCTATTAATCGTATTGAAGGTGTCGCGGTACTTTGAAGGGTACTGTTCTGTCACACAAAAGTACTATAAAAGATTTGTCTCTTGTTTGTCGTAATGGCTGAAGACAAGGTTGTAATCGAGAAGTTCAACGGTTCTGACTTTAGTTGGTGGAAAATGCAAATAGAAGCATTGCTATGTCAGAAAGATTTGGACGTGGTACTTGGAGATAAACCGGAGAAAATGGAAAAAGCTGGTGAAGATGCGTGGAACTCAAAGGACAAGAAAGCTAAGGCAGTTATTACGTTGTCGTTGGAAAGGAGCGTTGCTTTCAACATCATGAAGGAAACCACGGCACGTGGTATGATGGATGCTCTGACGAACATGTATGAGAAACCGTCGGCGGCTAACAAGGTGTTCTTGATGAGGGAGTTGTTCACTACAAGGATGAATGAGGAAGGCTCAGTTACTGTTCACATTAACAATCTAAATTCAATTCTGTCCAGATTGTCATCTGTGGGAATTAAATTTGATAACGAGACTCAAGCTTCACTGCTACTAGCTTCACTACCTGATAGCTGGTTTGGAACAGTAACCGCTGTTACAAGTTCAGTGGGGACCAGTGGTATGACTTTTGAAGGGGTTAGAGATTTGGTTCTTGGCGAGGATGTCAGACGCAAGAATCAAGGTGGATCTTCTTCTTCTGAGTTATTAAATATCGGAAGAGGTAGAGGGAATAGCAGGAATAATGGGAGCAGTGGGAGTCGGGGAAGAAGTTCGTCTAGAACTTGGAAGAATGTGAAGTGCTGGAACTGCCAAGAGGTGGGACATGTTAAGAGTCAATGTCCAAAGAAAGAATTGAACATTGCTGGTGCTGAGGGTGTGTCTGAGGATGATGCATTGATACTAAGTATGGAAAGTTCTGTAGACTCTTGGGTCATGGATTCAGGGGCTTCGTTTCACGCCATGGACAACGGAGAAACGATGGTGAATCTAAAAGAAGGAGATTTTGGGAAGGTACGGTTAGCAAATGACGAGATGCTTCAAGTAACGGGCATAGGAGATATTGATCTGGTTACTTCATTGGGAACTACATGGAACCTGAAGAATGTCAGGGTGATTCCAGAGCTGAAGAAGAAATTGATTTCTGTTGGTCAGCTGGATAAACAAGGACTGGAAGTAAGGTTTGGTGGTGGTAAATGGAGGGTGGTCAATGGAAATTCGGTGATTGCTCAAGGTATGAAGCGTGGGTCATTATATATGGTTGAGGTACCTGCTGAGGGAAGTATGACCGTCTCTGTTAAGCATGACAAAATCTGGTTCACTAAATCTAGTGCTAAGAGAGTTCATTTTGCAAACATGAAGTCTGGAGCCAAAGAGATGTTAGCTGAACGAGTCGGAAAGTCTAAACCATTCAGGGGATTTTGTGACAGTGGGAGCACGGGGTGTGTTCCGGGTACAGTTACAAAGAGCCGTTGGGTTTTGAAGACTAAGACTGGAAAATTCTCTCCTGTTGGAAGTTTGCAAAGTTTGGAGAGTGTTAGTGGTCCTCGGTGTATCTCTGGAGCTGGTGGAGTGTCCAAACCGGTTGAGACAGAGGATGAGTCGGTAGTGGGATTGGCTACGACTGAGTTGGAGCTTGTAGGAGCTTCAACTGGTCCTTCTAGTACTTGATGATGAAGGGCGGCTGCAACTAGGAAATTGGCTGAGTCTTAGCTTGTTCTTTGGAACTGGAAGCTTGGAAGACTTGTTATAGGAGATTAATGAGAGATGTTCAAAATCTTCAAGTGGGAGATTGTTAAGTTGGTGAAGTTTTTGTTTTCAAAGTTAGGCAAGTCTTTGGTGAAGGTTTTCAAAGTTAGGCAAGCCTCCTTCTTTGATTTGAAAAATTCACATTTCACATTAAATTAAGTATATTATATACATTCTCAAATGTATATAAATAGGGAGCTTCACTTGTGTTTTTAGATGCACCACAACACACAATACATGTAAAGGATTGAGTGTGTATCTCTTGTAATCCCCTCAGTCAAATAAAATCTAGTTGTAGCCCGTGGACGTAGGATTTGCACCGAATCCGAACCACGTAAAAATCCTTGTGTTCTTCTTGCTTTATTTTCGTGAGTTTGTGTGTGTGTGATAGTGTGTTTCCGCTGCGTGTACCCGGTCTGATTCCTAACAAGAGAATCTCCGGCGACACCCAGAGTAACATAGCAGAGGAGTTGCAGAAGTAAGCTTAAAAACACATTAGCCTTTTGAATTTTATTGCTTTTGTTGTTTGTTGTGTTTGGTGTTGTGCCATCTTGCAATTCTACATGAAACTGGTTGATTCATTTGTGTTGTGTCATATTTATCGGTAAACTTGACAAAATGATCCCAGCCTTTAGATCTATGCTTTATTCGCTTTCTTTTTAATTATCCTTCAATGGTTTATCTGGACTTATATTGTTGCATCTTTAGTTGACGTTGTTTTGTCTTTGTTCATTTTGGTTTATCTTGAAGAAGTTTTGAAGTGAAGCAGAAATGATTTCAATAGAATTTATAAGCTATGCAATGGGTTGACTTGATGAATATGATAGCTCGATAACCGAATATTTGGATATAATTTCCATCAAATTATTAAAGCAACATAGAGAAAGAATATCATGGTTAAAACAAAAGGATGCACGGAACAAGGAGGGTGTATGGGAGACCAAATATTGTCTGAATGTGAGACAATATCAGCTAATCATTTCATAAGGGAGGCATGGTAAATTGACATTATTAATAATTAATTATATTTTAAATTTTCCACTAATTTAGGTAATTACCTAATTATTCATATATTTCCTCCCTCTCTCCCTTTTATCTATCTATTTCCTCTCTTCTTCTGATATCTCACGACGTCTTCCTCCCTCATGTCTGATGAACGACGTCCTCCAAACCCTCACAAATCCGATCCGCATGTTCTAATCAAGCCTCACACCGCCGATCGATTATTTATTAGAAGTCTCATTTACAGAATCAGAGCACGATTAAAGAGGAAAATGGTTCTTGAGTCGAAGATTTGAGTTGCCGAAAACTATGGTCGTTTGGTGCGGCTTCCTCTCCGATCTGAAAATTAAATGTATGCTACATGATTTCTACTTTTCCTACCATCTAAATCTAATGACTTTTTTACCCACGTAAACTAGGGTTGCCGCAGACTATGGTTGTTTGCTTTTATATTTAATATTAGAGGAAAACACAAATTGTCCAACTCATTTTGGGTTTACTGTGTTATTTTTTGTGATAATGACATTGTATGAATTTGATCATGCTCCCGTAGTTCACTCGCTATTACTCCTGAGTTTTTATGTGTAAACATTTTAAAAATAAAGCTTTCATTTTTGAATTATGTCTAGGTTTTTTAAAATAAAGCTTTCGTTTTTGTGTTTGGAGAAACAATGTATAATTAATAATTTCCATGTTTGTTTCTTTTGTAAAGTTTCAATTTCACCACATTAATAGTAAGGTCCATGTGTATTATTTATTCCATTTGAATATTTAAGACATTTGAATATTCTAATTTTGAAGAATTATTTTTCATGAAAATAGCTATCTGTCGATAATTTTTATTGGTTTTGCATATTTATTTTGTAGATTCACTCTCATTTACCTTTTCCAACATACATTATTTGGGGGATGGTTTTTAAATTCATGACATAGTGGATTCAATTTTGGTGCATGCCAGGTGTTCGATGAAATGTCACAACTAGCATCGATGAAATGTCACAACTAGCAAGGAGAAGACAAGAAGATTGGGATAAATAGGAAGATGGTGAATGGACAGTGTCAAATATCATCAACAAATTCTTTTAGAATGTATCAGGAAATGCGTATATTCTTTCAGAATTTAGCAAAATTTGAAGAATGAGCTAACAAAATAAGCAATATTCTTTCGGAATGAATGTGGTGATACAATAGTTTATGCTTTATTCTCAAAGAATGTGTACATTGTCATTTATGTTTTTATACTTGATATTAAATTTTTATATATTTTTCAATAATATTGTATATATTATTGTTTAGTATTCAATGTTGACAATATTCTTCAAGAATATTGTATATGCTTTTGTTTATATTATAAGCGGGTCCCAATATTCTTTTAGAATGAAATCGTGTTTTTTAAAAAATTATTCAATGATGACATGTATTCTTCGTAATATGAGTAAATATCTGCGTTTTTAATTTCTATCCAACTATTTTAACCTAAATTCTGTAAAAATACGAACAAACACATTGTTAAAAAATTAAATCTTGTTGTAAAAAAATGATACAAATAGGTAAGAAATATAAGAATGGAAAGTACGATCATGCAAGATAACTAATTAAATTCTAATCCCTAAATATCCGCACATTCCAAAATTTGTCATGGGTAATTTTGACTAATTTACCCTTATTGATTTTATTTAATTAAAAATAATTATTTTTTATTCAATTAATTACGATCATGTCATCATCATCTTAACCATTCATTCTTTTCATCTAATGATTGATATTGTCTCACACGATCACACAATATTTGTGTTCCACATTTGATATATATATATATATATATATATATATATATATATATATATATATATATATATATATATATATATATATATATATATATATATATATATATATATATATATATATATATATATATATATATATATATATATATATATATATATATATATATATATATATATATATATATATATATATATATATCAAGGTTATCAAACTCCCGAGTTTACGATCCCAGATTCCAAAAACGATCTCGATTCTACTAAACTCGTTTTTTAGTAAACTCGTACGTAAACTCGTAGACTCGGATCGGGGATCGTATACTCGTATACGATCCGAGTCTACTAAGTTAAATAAAAATCTGATTTTTGACTGAAAAATTAAATTATAACTTATAAGACTTCTAACCCTAAATTTCCTTCCGTCTTTCATTATGGATGATTCGTTTGTTATTTTAGATTAATTTAGATTGGATATGTCTATTAGCTATTTTGAATCTTCGAAACTTTTTTTTGTAACTTGTGAACTTATGGTATAATATGTATTTCTTAATTTTTGTGCTTTTGGTAGAATCTTACGATCCGATCCGATCCTACGATCCCGATTTTGCAAAACAAAAAACGATCCTAGGTAAGATCTCGAGTTTGATAACCTTGATATATATATATATATATATATATATATATATATATATATATATATATATATATATATATATATATATATATATATATATATATATATATATATATATATATATATATATATATATATATATATATATATATATATATATATACTTATAATCATAGATATACAAATAATAGTTTTTTAGGGGGTGTAGGGTGGGTGGGTAAGGGTAGATAGGGTGGGGTAGGTAGGGTTTGGGTGGGTGAGGGTAAGGTTGCAGGTAGAGTGGGGGTGTGTTTGAACGAGAATGATTCCAAAAAATCATTAAAACCATACACTTTTTTATGAAGACCGAAAACATGGAAAAAGATTTTTAGTATACATTTTCTACCATAGACATGGAAAAAGACAAAAAGACATTTTCCATCTTCAAAAACAAACACAACCTTAATATATATGTCATCTCGTGCCAACTAGAATCAGATGCGTTGTTTCACAAATTGGTGCATTGTTATACTGTATATCCCATTTAGAATCCACGGATTATTGTAATTAGAGAAATTGTATTCATTCCTACTTTTTAATGTTAAATAGCGACAAATGTCATATTTAATAAAATTAATAATATTTTAAGACATTTATCATAATTTAACATGAGTAGAAATAATGATAAGAATAAAATGTAGGAATGAATACAATTTCTCATAAGTAGTAATAATGATAGGAATAAAATGTAGGAATGAATACAATTTCTCTTGCAATTAGAGTTATATTGAAGAAACCATAAATTTTATCTTATCCTATATCTTATAAAGGAAGCATTTTTTCTTGCACCATATGCATTTGAAACCACCAACTCTTCAACTTACGATATTTGATTTTTTTCTTTCTACCACATTGTTTCACACATATATGACCATTCCTCTTTCACTTATATAATATCACTCATTTGCTTTCATTATCCATCAATCTTGATCATAATATGACATTTAAGTTTATCATTATTTAGTGGTCATTTTATCATAAAAAAAGTTTTATCGCAAAGTTTTAAAGGATTATAATTTTTAGTTTCAACTTCTAGAAGTATTGAAACTTAAAAGTCAATTTAAAATTACTTAAAACTTTTAAAAACCGAACTAGGTTGGAAGTTTACAATATGATTTTGTAAAAAGTGACAACGGTGTAAAAAATTCTTGATTCGCCACTATATATACACATATATTTTTTTTTAATTGTGAATGTTTTAAATATTTCTTATAAAGGAGACCATCTAAAACAATGTGATAATGATTTGTCTTTTAACATATTATTTTGATTTTTTTTCTTTGTCTCACATCGATTCATATATCTATCGAACATTTCATTTTTACGTTATATAATATCACACTTCTAGAAGTATTGAAACTTAAAAGTGAAGTTAAAATTACTTAAAACTTTTAAATACCCAACTAGGTTGGAAGTTTATAATAGGTTTTTATAAAAAGTGACAACGATGTAAACAATTCTTGATTCACCATTATGTATACACATATTTTTTTAATTGTGAATATTTTAAATATCTCTTATAAAGGAGACCGTCTGAAACAATGTGTTAATGATTTATCTTTTAACATATTATTTTGATTTTTTTCTTTGTCTCACATTGATTCACACATCTATCTAACATTTCATCTTTACGTTGTATAATACCACACATTAGATCCCATATCCATCAATCTTGATCATGATACGACTTTCAAAGTCTATTATTAATTGATTGTCAATTTATCTTAGAAACATGTTTTCTCAAAGTATTAAAAGATTCTAGTATTTGGTTTTGGCTTCCAAAAGTATTCAAACTAAAAAGTACAGATGAATGTTACTAAAAACTGATTAGGTTGCAAGTTTAGAGTATGTCGTAGTAAAAAGTGATAACAATGTGGATCTTTTTAATTCACCATGATATACGTACATAAAAAATTTCAATAGCGAACATTTGAGAATTATTCAAAAAAATAAAGTTGAACCATTATCTATATATTAAAATATATATATATATATATATATATATATATATATATATATATATATATATATATATATATATATATATATATATATATATATATATATATATATATATATATATATATATATATATAAGGTCACCGAAACAATACGTTTCGGGATAAACTATTTATCTTCTACCTTTTTAATGTAATGTTCTTTTATTTGACTCATATTGCTTCACACATCTATATAACATTTTATATTTCTCTTATATAATATCACCCATTAGGTTGTCTTATCCCATAATATTGATTAAACCAAGGTTTTCAAAACTTATTGTTAACTAATGGTTAATTTATCATCAAAACATGTTTTAACTTAAAGTTTCAATGTATTCTATTATTTTGTTTTATCTTCCAAAAACATAGAAAATAAAAGATGAAATATTAAAATGAGTTAAAAATCATTTAAACATTGATTAGGATGCAAGTGGATAATACGTCGTGCATTATAGTTTAATGTGTGGTGACAACATTGTTAATTTTTTTTCATTTCAATAAGATTTATATACATAAAAGTTTCAAACAAGAAATGTTTGAACATCGTTCAAACAAGCATATTAATTTATATCTATGTAAATCTTACAATAGATGTCATTCAATTAATAAAGATCAAGATAAATTTCTATCATGAAACTGAAACCGGTGGTTGATGGAACGTTGCAATTGATGCGTAAGTCAATTATAATCAAGAACACAAAAGAACAAATATATGAGAGAAATGGTTTTAGCCGCTCTACTTATAGATGCTTGCTTTCCCTTGAAATTTTTTTCTTAAGTTGTATGAGATGAGAAATGTATTAGTCTCTTTATTTATAGATGTTTGATTTCCTGTAAGTTGTGTTTTTTAAACGATGTGAGATAAGAAAATGACACAAAATAGAACACTATGCACCGTGTGATGTGTGGTTTCTACTATATATCGTACCACACACACTATTAACATATGTTGATGTTATTGTCATTAAAATTGTATTTTCCAAAATACTTGAAGGATAATGAAAGCATTTTCTAAATTATGAACTATCATTCAATTATCGTTTAAATTTGTCACGTCACCATGTCACGTCAGCTGAAAACCGGATTGACCGGTCACGTGGTAAATATTGAAATAAAATTGAAAACATAGTGACTTAACTGAAAAAAATTAAAAACATACTGACTTAATTAAAAAAAAATAACACAGTATCAAAATCGAATTTTTTTAAAAACTTAGTTTTTTTAAATATACCCAAATTAAATGGGTACTTGGTTTCAACTTTATTAA
>JAKNSD010000051.1:130034-216031 GCA_023525715.1 Cichorium intybus | reverse complement strand
TTTCTCAGTTCCTAACATTTTGATTGTTCTCGTTTAAATCTTTCCATATATATATATATATATATATATATATATATATATATATATATATATATATATATATATATATATATATATATATATATATATATATATATATATATATATATATATATATATATATATATATATATATATATATATATATATGGTTGGGTTCAATAAGGGACTAAAATTATCCATGGTACCAAGAGACTAATCTCGATCGTCAGAATCAAAATCATCAACGACTAAAAATTAGGTTGTAAATTTTTTACATTGACGCACATGTAGAAGATTATAACAAAAAACCCACTTAATTTTTTTAGTTTTTTTAAATTTTCGACAATATTCTTTTTCAAAAATAAAAACCGAATATACCAAAATTCATAATTTTTTGTCATCTACAAATAGATATCCATATTGATATACAACAAATATTTTTTTTCATAAGTACAGCTCATCTGGATTCATAATGTGAATCTGAACTGTAATAATTTGAATATGAGTAATTATTTTACTTTTAAAACTTTTACTACTTCACTATTATAACCATTTATAAGTAATTTACTTGATTCATAAGTGGATTTACTCATATTTACACGAAAATTTATTCATATTCACATATCAATATCATATAATATTGAGAATTTACTTAAAAGTTTTTTTACTACTTCAATATTTTAACCATTTTTAATGAATTTACTCTGATTCACAAATTAATTTACTTACATTCCTACAAAAATTTACTTAGATTCACATATGAATATCATATGGTATTTTAAATATACTATGAAATATGAATTTGATTAATTTACTTAGAAAATTTTTAACAGTTCAACATTTTAATCATTTATAATGAATTTACTATGATTCATAAGGTAATTTCATTCACATTCACACAAAAAAACTATTCATATTCACATGACAATATTATATGTCATTGTGAATGCCAACAGTGAATAACAGAATAACAGAATAACATTTCAGATTCACATGTGAATCTCAAGTAGCGGAAAATTTGAATCTGAAATGTAAAAATTTGAATATAAGTAATTATTTTTACTTTTAAAAGTTTTACTACTTCAATATTATAACCATTTATAAGTAATATACTTTATTCACAAGTGGATTTACTCATATTTACACGAAAACTTATTTATATTCACATATCAAAATCATATAATATTGAGAATGTACTTAGACGTTTTTTACTACTTCAAGATTTTAACTATTTATAATGATTTTACTCTGATTCACAATATAAATTATTTACATTCACACAACAATTTACTCAGATTCACATATCAATATCATATGATATTTTAAATATACTCTGTAATATGAATATGATTAATTTAGTTAGAAAAATTTTAACAATTCAGTATTTTAATCATTTATAATGAATATACTATGATTCATAAAGTTAATTCCATTCTAATTCACATAAATATTCATTCAGATTCACATGACAATATCATATGTCATTGTGAATGTCAACAGTGAACAGAATAACAGTTCAGATTCACGTGTAAATCTCAACTAGCGGAAATTTCGAAAAAAAGAATCATTTTTTGTATATCAATATGGATCTCTATTTGTAGAGGATAAAAAGTTATAAATTTCTATATATTCAGATTTTTTTTGATAAAAAATAAGCCTTAAAAATTAAAAAAACGAAAAAAACGAATTGGGTTTTTTTATAATCCGGTAGATGCATGTCCACCGTAAACTGTATGATCGTGTGGATGAGATTAATCCCTTGGTACCATGATTTATATTAGTCCATTGTTGAACTTTTGCCTATATATATATATATATATATATATATATATATATATATATATATATATATATATATATATATATATATATATATATATATATATATATATATATATATATATATATAGGGTCCGGATCAAATGAGAACCATTTTTTTCGTGAGAACCTAGGAACGTTTTTACTGATTTTTTTTTCAAAAAAAATTACTTAATACACTAAGTCGTTTACATTTGAGACCTTTTGTCAAAAAAATTTGAAAAAAAAATATGCATATACGCAATGTGCACATATGCACAAAACCTGAACATATATACATTTGCGAAAAAATGCATATGTGCACATTTCGTATATTTATATTTTTTTTCAAATTTTTTTTGACAAAATGTCTTTAATATAAGCGACTTAGTGTATTAAGTGTTTTTTTTTTTTTTAAAAATTTCAGTAAAAAGGTTTCTAGGTTCTCACGAAAAAAATGGTTCTCATTTGAACTTTACTATATATATATATATATATATATATATATATATATATATATATATATATATATATATATATATATATATATATATATATATATATATATATATATATATATATATATATATATATATATATATATATATATATATATATATATATATATATATATATATATATATATATATATATATATATATATATATATATATATATATATAACCTGAACATATATACATTTGCGAAAAAATGCATATGTGCACATTTCGTATATTTATATTTTTTTTCAAATTTTTTTTGACAAAATGTCTTTAATATAAGCGACTTAGTGTATTAAGTGTTTTTTTTTTTTTTTAAAAAATTTCAGTAAAAAGGTTTCTAGGTTCTCACGAAAAAAATGGTTCTCATTTGAACTTTACTATATATATATATATATATATATATATATATATATATATATATATATATATATATATATATATATATATATATATATATATATATATATATATATATATATATATATATATATATATAGACACACACACACACACAAAATTTGGTTGGTGCTTATTGTTCATAGAATTACTGTTTTCTTTGAGGTGCCATCGACAATTTCCCAATGTGTAATAAAACAAAATATAGCTTTCACCAGGTTGGTGTCATTGGCCCATGATATTCGCTATCAGTAACAAAACAAAATATAAAGACTCAACTGTTTAGTTTTTTTCCCTAAATCAACCGCTTATCTTTTTGTCTCAATCTAGCGTATAGCTTTGCGCTTCTCAGGTGTGATCGACAATGTGCCTATCAATACGAAAACAAAATATAAACGATCTGACGCAAAATAAAGAGGTGGTTTTTAAACTTGCTTCTTCTGATTAAAAGATTAAACAATGCAACTATAAATACAAGCCTAAAATATTTTTGAATTAAAATAGAAATGTTTGAGAACATAATAAAATGTGTTTGCAACTTTGCATACTCACCACACACTTGATAGAGTCATTAATTATGTTGAATATTCTTATTGGAACTAACATTTCATATTAATTAGCTTAGGTTTTGTATTCTTTTCTTGATTTACCATTTTATTATTGTCTCATAATATTTCATCATTAATATGAAATGTTAGTTCCAATAAGAATATTCAACATAATTAATAATTATTATGTATGCCTTAGGGCACATGTTAGAAAATCCCATTATAAATTAGAAATCTTTATTATCACCTTCCATGTTGGTGTGTTGAACCCAAAGAAAGCAATCCGATATGGAATTGAACTAGTAACCTTTCTTGCCAACAAACAAAGAATTGGAAAATTGCTAGTGTTAATTTTGGAAAATTGCTAGTATTAACTTTCTTAACAAATTTTGAGATGTGATTATGTGAATTAATAGTGTGTGGTAGAATTTAATGGATTTATTTTCTCAAGGCAAATATGAAAGTAAAACATCAAGCATAGAGATCTAAAAATATATTATTTATGAATATTAAAAGTACTTGCATATTTCTCAAGGCCACATATTACTCCAGTTGCGCAAAAAGAATATGCCACCAATTACACGTTTCCTCAATTGACCACGTTAATGATCATCTTCACCAAACAACAATCAACATCCATGTCAGGTGCGGAAAAGACGAAAGAGAAAGCAATAAAACTTCTATTTTGGACCAAACCTATTCGACTTCAAATAATGGGAAACTTCAAACCCCTTGAGAATGATGAAATCAAGGATGAAAAACGATTAGTTTTTTACATCTGCTACGATTTCATATCCTGATCTCCGAAGAAACTTCAAACCTGTTCAGCTTATCTTGTTTTAAATAAAATTTGGTTGTACAATGTATCCGCACCTGCATGCATGAAAAATACATATGGGAAAAAAATAAATTAGTCGTCTTATTCTTTGAGACAGATAAAACCATTTTCTTCTAATAGAACTGAATCCTTTATTCATAATATACTAAATTTTAATGAGATTGAGGTCAGACGTATCATCATTTTACTCATAGTTAACTTTGTGCCACCATAGTTGAAAACAAAATTTTATATATCAGGTATTTGGGTTTTGACTTTTGAGTGAGACAACATACCTTCGTTTTTGTTATGAAACAATTTATCAGCAGTTTGCTCATTTTTTGATTTGGTTTTATCGGTATTTATCTAAATTGAAACCAGTTATTTGGGTTTTGAGTGAGCTAACATACACCACCACCACCGCTGCCGCCACCTTCGCCCACAAGGTAGGTGGTTGAAACAAGTTTCCAACTTGGTCTGGTCTATCATATTCTTAATCAAATGAAAACAAGTCTTTTTTATATCGAGTTTTTCTATTCACCGCCTAGTTTGGTTATTTTCTATGGAGATTCGATAAAACTTGTTAGGTAAAACTTTGAATTCAAAGGAAGTTGGTGAAGATTTTAGTTTTTCAAAAATGAGGGGTAGAATTATATATATTTTATACATTCTCAAGCCTATAAATATAGGCATTCACTTGAAGGAAAATGCACCAACAATTGTAAATTGTAATCTTATTGAGTTAATAAGATTTCTCTAGTTGCAGCCCGTGGACGTAGGATTTGCACCGAATCCGAACCACGTAAAAATCCTTGTGTTCTTCTTGCTTTATTTTCGTGAGTTTTTGTGTGTATGATAGTGTGTTTCCGCTGTGTGTACCCTGTCCGATTCCTAACAACTGGTATCAGAGCTTTGGGTTTTGGAGGAGGTCTCGGTTTTAGAAATTAGAGTATGCTCTGTGGTTGCAGTTTTGTCTGATCTTCCACATCAGAAACTAATTTCTATTAATCGTATTAAAGGTATCTCGGTACTTTGAAGGGTACTGTTCTGTCACACAAAAGTACTATAAAATATTTGTCTCTTGTTTGTCGTAATGGCTGAAGACAAGGTTGTAATCGAGAAGTTCAACGGTTCTGACTTTAGCTGGTGGAAAATGCAATTAGAAGCATTGCTATGTCAGAAAGATTTGGACGTGATACTTGGAGACAAACCGGAGAAAATGGAAAAAGCTGCTGAAGATGCGTGGAACTCAAAGGACAAGAAAGCTAAGGCGGTTATTACATTATCGTTGGAAAGGAGCGTCGCTTTAAACATCATGAAGGAAACCACGGAGTGTGGTATGATGGATGCTCTGACAAACATGTATGAGAAACCGTCGGCGGCTAACAAGGTGTTCTTGATGAGGGAATTGTTCACGACAATGATGAATGAAGACAGCTCAGTTACGATTCACATTAACAATCTAAATTCAATTCTGTCCAGATTGTCATCTGTGGGAATTAAATTTGATAACGAGACTCAAGCTTCACTGCTACTAGCTTCACTACCTGATAGCTGGTCTGGAACAGTAATCGCTGTTACAAGTTCAGTGGGGACCAGTGGTATGACTTTTGAAGGGATTAAAGATTTGGTTCTTGGCGAGGATGTCAGACGCAAGAATCAAGGTGGATCTTCTTCTTCTGAGTTATTAAATATCGGAAGAGGTAGAGGGAATAGCAGGAATAGTGGGAGCAGTGGGAGTCGGGGAAGAAGTTCATCTAGAACTTGGAAGAATGTGAAGTGCTGGAACTGCCAGGAGGTGGGACATGTTAAGAGTCAATGTCCAAAGAAAGAATTGAACATTGCTGGTGTTGAGGGTGTGTCTGAGGATGATGCACTGATACTAAGTATGGAAAGTTCTGTAGACTCTTGGGTCATGGATTCAGGGGATTCGTTTCACGCCATGGACAACGGAGAAACGATGGTGAATCTAAAAGAAGGAGATTTTGAGAAGGTACGGTTAGCAAATGACGAGATGCTTCAAGTAACGGGCATGGGAGATATTGAACTGGTTACTTCATTGGGAACTACATGGAACCTGAAGAATGTCAGGGTGATTCCGGAGCTGAAGAAGAAATTGATTTCTGTTGGTCAGCTGGATAAACAAGGACTTGAAGTAAGGTTTGGTGGTGGTAAATGGAGGGTGGTCAATGGTAATTCGGTGATTGCTCAAGGTATGAAGCGTGGGTCATTGTATATGGTTGAGGTACCTGCTGAGGGAAGTATGACCGTCCCCGTTAAGCATGACAAAATCTGGTTCGCTAAATCTAGTGCTAAGAGAGTTCATTTTGCAAACATGAATTCTGGAGCCAAGGGGATGTTAGCTGAACGAGTCGGAAAGTCTAAACCATTCAGGGAATTTTGTGACAGTGGGAGCACGGGGTGTGTTCCGGGTACAGTTACAAAGAGCCGTTGGGTTTTGAAGACTAAGACCGAAAAATTCTCTCCTGTTGGAAGTTTGCAAAGTTTGGAGAGTGTTAGTGGTCCTCGGTGTATCTCTGGAGCTGGTGGAGTGTCCAAACCGGTTGAAACAGAGGATGAGTCGATGGTGGGATTAGCCACGGCTGAGTTGGAGCTAGTGGGAGCTTCAACTGGCCCTTCTAGTACTTGAAAATGGAGGGGTGGCTGCAATTAGAGAAATTGGACTAAGTTTAGCTTGTTCTTGGGAGCTGGAGGCTTGGAAGACTTGGTTGTTTTAAGATTACTGGAGTTGGATGACAGTAGAGAAAGACTACGTTGTTCAAAATCTTCAAGTGGGAGATTGTTAGGTAAAACTTTGAATTCAAAGGAAGTTGGTGAAGATTTTAGTTTTTCAAAAATGAGGGGATGAATTATATATATTTTATACATTCTCAAGCCTATAAATATAGGCATTCACTTGAAGAAAAATGCACCAACAATTGTAAATTGTAATCTTATTGAGTTAATAAGATTTCTCTAGTTGCAGCCCGTGGACGTAGGATTTGCACCGAATCCGAACCACGTAAAAATCCTTGTGTTCTTCTTGCTTTATTTTCGTGAGTTTGTGTGTGTGTGATAGTGTGTTTCCGCTGCGTGTATCCTGTCCGATTCTTAACAAAATTGACCATCAAGATCCCGATTTTGACCCAATATAGCCATCAATATTCTAATTGTGCTAAATAGGTCATTAGTGTAACATTTGATATGTAGTACTGAATGGAACAGAATAGAGCAAATCAATGTGAAGTTGTGTTTGGTGTGGACGAGACTAGAACAATGATTAAGTCAAATGAGACTAATTAATAAAATTTTAAGTAAAATACATGGATGGTCACTATGGTTTGGGGTAATCTGCGTATTTGGTCCCTAACTTTTTTTCTAAACTCTGTATGTCTCTCTCTCTCTCTCTCTCTCTCTCTCTCTCTTGTAGAGAGGGATCTACACTCTAGTCGTAAGCCCTTTTATCGCTATTTCTCAATCAGTTTATGCATTTTCATAACTAATTTCAAAAGTTTTAGAGATCAACACATATATCTCTTTCTTTTTCTATAAAGTATCGTAAACCCACAAACAACAAAACACGTCAAAAAAATAGGATCGATTGAAGATGCAAATGATCAAAGTAAAGACAGGAAGATTACAGATTCAAGAACAAAAGAGTATAAATCGGAAACCGAAACAGATACGTTAGCTCAAGAATCATACAAGAAATCACTCCAGTTTTGCATAAAACAAACCCAAAATCCAACACAGAAATTGAAGCAGAGATCAAACCCAAGAATCAAACTACAAATCGAACCTGAAATCAGACTAGAAATCGAACCCATAAATGAAACACAAAAATGGAACCAGAAATGAGATTTGCTTGGGGATCTCTGATAGCATTAGTAAATGAGGTCGAAAGCTCATTATTGGAATTGATTTCAACTTCATAATCGTAGAGTTCTTTCATGTAAAATCGATCTGTAGGCTAATGCTACCTGTTCGTAACCATCTTCCTCTTCGTTGTCAGGCATGTGGTGAGGCTATAGCAGGGCGACCGGCAATGGAGGGCAAAGAGTACGACTTTCGGTGAGCTTAGACGGCGACAGAGTTGATAGGGTTTTGAAACTGCGATTTTTCTAGCGAATTTTGGGTGGACCACCGGGTAAATCTGGGTGGGAGCTCATGTTATATTTTCAGACTTTCACCGGAGAACAGAGACGGTGGTGGACAGAGATATGGTAGCGCAGGATTTTCCTTGAAGACTTTCTTTGATTTTTTGTTGAAGAATGAAGATCATGAACATGGTTTGAACTTTGCAGTTCGTATGGATGAGGTAATCGAGAGAGAGAGAGAGAGAGAGAGACAGAGAGAGAGAGAGAGAGATATGCGGGGGTAATTGGGATTTTAAATTTAAAAATAATAAATAAATAAATAAATAAATAAATAATAAATTTTAATCTAAAAACGGTAAATAAATAGTAAATTAATTAAAAAGGAAACAGAAAGGGAAATATAGTCATTTTAAGTCGGTCAGGGGCCAAGCACGAAACAAAACAAGATAATAGGGACCGACCGAGTTAAAAGAAAAGTTAGGACCAAACGCGCAAGTTACTTCAAACCACATGACCATTCGTGTAATTTACTCTAATCTTTAATCTCACCCAAAAATGTGGAACAAAGTGAAAGTGGAAGCCAAATGACAAAAAAGTCATGTTACATGTCGTTACCCAAACCCACAAATACACCCCCACTTCCACCTACCCCCACCCACACCCACACCCACACCCACCACACACACATCCAATGTTGTTTATTTATCGTTATAGTATGTTAAAGCGATATCAGAAATAATTTACAAATGTAGGACAACATAGTAATTTAACACAATTATGTGTCTTGTCCTAGCACGACCAAACGTTATAGGTAAGAATTAGTTTAGTCATGTATTGTCTAGTCCAGTCATATTCAATCCAATTATGTCTTTGTACCAAACATTGCATAAAAGTCATGATTTTTTTCCATTTAAGTAGGGATGACCTTGAGAATTTGGAAGCCTTGTACAATTTAGTTAAAAGAAGGCTCTAAAACTTGTAAATTCTAATAATATAAATAATAAAATTCTAAATTTTCATTTAATATCATAATATACTTAAAAGATACAATTTCGTTCAAAATATTATACAATAAAATAAACATTTTACTTTAAAAAATGTCATCATTCTAATAGTTGTCAAAACAAACTTTTCAATAACGTCTTCATCAAGCCCGACCTGAGATACGGGTGGCATGGGCAATGACCAGGGAATCGCTCCTTTAGGGGGGGTATCGACTCTAAGTCTGATCCAGTAGGCATATGTTATATTTTCGGCCTATTTTTCTTAAAGCCTCAAATATGTATTGTATTTGATTATTGGCTTAAAGGCGGTAAACCAAAATGAAAAAGAGGTTGGCATCAGGAACCTAACCCAATAATTCATAATCATAAACAACAGATGATGTGGGTCATATGAACGATTTGACATAGGCCTATATGGACTAATGAGAAAATGACAAACGATGTCAAAAGAGCCCCAACTTAAAACAGACGTAACTTTTGTTCCAATAGAAGTTTAGGGGCGTGCGATAGGACGTCGAAAAGCTATCATCGATCCAGAGCTCTTATCAAATCACCATAGGCGGTTTATGTTGTTTTAATTATTCATCCCATTCACTTTTCTAATCAATTTAAACACTAATTCACTGAGAAATCAAGAAACACTTACTTGGTGGTGTGATTGCAGAGTTTGAAGGATTAGAGGAAGATGATGCCATTTGATTCCAGTTATGATTTTCCGATTTGATGGAGAATTACACACGAATCCGTTGGTGTTCTTGTGGAATCTGTTTTAGAGAAGTTGAGGGAGAATTCTAGTTTCTCTGAGAATTCTCGTTTCTCTTTTTTGTGTGCCTTTTGGAACATCTAACAGAAAATCATACTTACCCCATATATATATTACAGTTACTTCCATCAAGTAACGGTTATGTAAACTGGGTACCATTTATGTCATATTGGCATAATTCCTATCATATTATGTAAATATAATATCACTCAAATTATAATTACAGAAATGGTCCTAAGGCCACATTTTGTGAAATATTCCAACATTCTCCCACTTGGCCGAGTGACCATTTATGATAAGTATTTATAAGTTTGGCCAAGCAACTTCATCTTACTTCATAACAACAACAAAGCAAAGAGATACAGCCTCACGGATTACATTTAACCCGGGACCCCCATCAATTATACTTTGATACTGTTAAAGAGTATAAGGATTAATGTAAGCCAAAATAACATTTAGCTTAGGGTTATGTTTGTCAATAAGATAAGTTAGTGTGCACAAATAAGATTAGATAAACAAATTTAGGGAGGAATATTTAAGTCAAGTACTTGAGATTACATTAATAATAACAATAAGAAAATAAGACATTATACTTAGAATTACTAGAAGTAAGTCTTGAATTGAACCCATATTAGTGACATGTCAATAAAAACCTAGGGTTGAAGACTTCAATGAGATAATTAATTAGCATATTGTTAGTGCTAATGGTTTTCGATACAAATGTCGTTTTCCTCCATTCTTTCTTAAACGAACATATATTTTATATCGACATTTCAATCAAGATCCACTCGAACAATCATTAATCGAGAAGCTAACAATTGCAAAATTATTGCAATAAACTTTAACGACCTTGATTCATGCGACAAGTCTAAGTCATTACTTGGTAATAGGATGTCATCGACATGTAATACCAATATAGTAAACTTGCTCCCACTCATTTTGAGGTTTATACATTAGTCTACTAGAATCCTTTTGGAGTCATTTAAATTTAAGATGCAACTCCCACTAAATTTCAATATATCTAAAAGAAACAACTTACAATTCTCAAAACAAGTTTCATAAAGTGAGGATTGTAAACTTTTCCTCCAGCTATAATGGAATTTAAGCAAATAGTGACTTTATTATGTACATAGTAAATGAAAATCCATAAGCATTTAGTTTAAGTACAGTACATACATTAAGTCATGAGTTTATATACATAAAGAGCTTAACGAAGAGTAAGTAAAGAGCCACTCTCTAATACTAATGTGAGAGTTTAATGGCCTTCACTTCTTAGTCTTCACCATATCTCTCCTTAATTACCCTTTGCTTTCTTTCCACCACCTGGATTGTATGGAATTCCTGTAATATGTTGGATACATGAAGCATTCAACCGTAATCAATTCAACAAGAATTAGTGGAACGGTCATGCTAAGAGATTCATGATTAACATTAACAACAATATTACCTTTCTTGGTCAGCCACTCCTTGAACTTAGGACACTCCCTTTGATAATGCCCTTTCTTTCGACAAAACTTACAATAGGGACTGCTTGAAGAAGTGTCTGAGCTCGAATCTGTACCCATCTTAGGAGCCTTAGAAGAGTCACTTTTCCTTTTCTTGGAGCTTGAAGTGGTGAGGTGAGCAACATCAGGTTTATTAATCTTTAGCCTTTCTTCCTCCTGGACACACATTGCAATAAGCTCGCTCATTGTCCACTTCTCTTTCTGCGTATTGTAATTGATCTTGAATGGACCATATTGCACAGGTAGAGAAGTCATAATGAAATGAACGAGAAACCCATCGCTTATTGCCATGTCCACTCCTTTGAGTTTGTTGGCCATGTCAGACATCATCATGATGTGCTCACGGACACCGCTTATCCCATCGTATTTAGTTGTCAGCATTTTGAGTATAAGGGTACTTGCATGAGCCTTAGAAGTACCTTTAAACTGCTCTTCGACATGGCTTAGGTAGGTCTTCGCGTCGTCAGAGTCAAGAATAGCTCTGCGAATCGCTACAGAGATGGAATTCTTGATTATCATGAGGGACATACGGTTAGACCTGTCCCATTGCTCATAGACCCGCTTCTATTCCACAGTGCTCGTATTAGTAAGAGCAGCTGGTGGATCGGTTCTAAGTGCACAATCAAGGTCCATCATGCCGAGTGTCAGTTTAATAGACTCTTTCCATGATGAGAAGTTAGTTCTTGTTAGTGTTTCAGCCCCATAATTATAAGGGGTAAGGGTAAGCCCTAAAAAAGTAAGGATTTTAGTAGAAGTATTTGTATAAACTAATTAGTGATTAAGGGATAACAATAAAAGTATACCAAGTATTAGTTCTTAAATCTATTATTAACACCAAAATAATAGACAAATTAGTGTCTTGTTCAACAAATAGCTTCGCGTTGGCTAATGCTAATCATTGAACATTATGACGTTCTAATAATTAAATTATGTTATAATAGTATTGCAAATCACCGTTGGACAGAGTTGAAACACTACACAACGATTCTCAAATGTGAAATACTTATGTCTTGTTTGATTATTGGTTTCGCGTTGGCTATAACCAACAACCAAACATGACGTCATAATTAACATTTAAAATTTTGCTACATAAACATCACACAACACCTTTGGGTAGGAATGCAAAGTTTATGAGAATTAGGCTAATAATTGATCGTAGATACTATCAAACAACTAGCCGTTGGGTTTGTTGTGTGATAATACATATGATTACGTTTTATGGCATCAGTTAAACTTCAATGTCAATTTGAAATAACCATTCGTTGGGCCGGTCATTTAAATTTCCATTAAAGTGGCCATTTGTTTTAGTAGATCAGTCTACAATAAATTTGTATCTTAATAAATTTATATTGATAAACATAATTATCCATATTAAATTTAAGAAGCAAATAAAATCTCTAATATTTTGATAATGATAAATTCAAGAGTTATGGTTACTTTGATGCTCAATCATAATAAAATAGTTTCAACAAAAATAACTGATACTTATAGTTGGGCTAATGACTAACCTAACCAAATTGATTTCAAATTCACTAAATCTGAGAATTGAATTTGGTTTTATTTGACTAGTCATAAATATAAAAACTACACCATAGAAGGAACGTAGTAGGCAAATTAATTCCACCGTAAAAGAAACTATATTATTATATTTATGGAATGCAATTCAAATAAGAACTGGAACATTAGTTTGCTTTCATTAATTAATTGGGCCAATAAATTATCTAAGTGTAGAATCTTAATATTATGGCAACAAAAAGAATGCTTTGGGCCAAAAGGGTTAATCGGCAATATGCAATGTCATAAGGAATTTTGGGCCAAGAAAAACATGGTGATATACTAATATATGGCTAACCCTAGCCGCTTTCTTGGTTAACTTATGCATACTGGTCGACCACATAAGACGCTCATGAACGATTTTAGAGTGCTGAGTCCTGATTTCTACGCAGTCCGACCAATTGTTTTTTTTATGCAGTCACGCCATCCCAACTTTTGCAATCCTAAACACTCCGAGTCATTTGATTGAAGACCACGAAGATGTTTTTAGTGGGGACGCTCAATGGCGATGCAAGAAAACTTGAATCGGGAAACGATTTTGGCGTGTTTGAGGGATTGTAAAAAATCAACGGTGGACCCAAAAATCATGGAATTTTAACACACAAGTAAGTTATTCAATTTGTTTACAATGAACAATTCTATGCATTCATCACAGAATTTCAGGTTTTAAAATTTTGTTCGTAAATGGATTTTCTAAATCCGAGAATCACTTTCAAATTTCATAATGGTTCAAAACGATTAAGAGCAACCATGCTCTGATACCACATGTTGTTTTAATTATTCATCTCATTCACTTTTCTAATCAATTTAAACACTAATTCACTGAGAAATCAAGAAACACTTACTTGGTGGTGTGATTGCAGAGTTTGAAGGATTAGAGGAAGATGATGCCATTTGATTCCAGTTATGATGTTCCGATTTGATGGAGAATTACACACGAATCCGTTGGTGTTCTTGTGGAATCTGTTTTAGAGAAGTTGAGGGAGAATTCTAGTTTCTCTGAGAATTCTCGTTTCTCTTTTTTGTGTGCCTTTTGGAACATCTAACAGAAAATCATACTTACCCCATATATATATTACAATTACTTCCATCAAGTAACGGTTATGTAAACTGGGTACCATTTATGTCATATTGGCATAATTCATATCATATTATGTAAATATAATATCACTCAAATTATAATTACAAAAATGGTCCTAAGGCCACATTTTGTGAAATATTCCAACAGTTTACCCTAGGCCAATCCTGGAATTCCACTGTTTAGACCTCCTATTTGAAGTTTTCCCAAATTTCACTAAAATTTCTATTTTGTTTTAATAACAGAATATCCATCTGTTTAATTACTAAATTTTCTATCCTTATTTAGATGCGTGATTAGTATAATCTAGTGTCAATTTTAGTTTCCAAAATTTGACATACCTGCCAAGTTTAGCAGCTCCACGTATAAATGGATTTTGTAACCTTTGGAAATCATTGAATTCAATAATGCAATCCTTTTGGAATTTTATTGTTTCTTGATTTCTTTGTGTCAACAGAAGACAAGGAGACGAATCTCTTGGACGATTTTATTGTGAAGCACAGAATGACTTTTATGCTATTTTTCATGCAAATACCGAAAAACACATGCATCAATTTGCCATTAGCTTTAAAAGTTGATTGTTGAAGTTTGAACCAACAATTGGGTTCATTTTTCCCTTTGGCTTGAATTCTCGAAAGACAAATTTGTCCTAGAGTCTTGAACTTGTGGTTTTTTTTGTGCTAGTTCCTGTCGAGTTTGCAAACCAAGTGTTAATGGAATGCATGAAGGAGATTACGACCTGATAGAGTTTCTGGTATGATTTGGGGCTTTTTAGTTTTTGATATAGTAGCCATATGTATATTTACTTCTAAAAAGTTATGACATGTCATGTCCCATTTGGCATGACATTTGTGGGATAGTCCTTAATATTTTGCATCTATTTACTGGAGATCATGATGTCAAAGCCTAGGTTCCTAGAAGAAGAGATAATTGTTTAGATGACTAGGCTAGCAAGGAAGGCCTGCAACTTTTGAATTTAGTGTGAGTGTATAGAAAAATTTCACTTACCTAAGTGATAAGTGTCTACTTGTTAAAAACTCTCTTTTAAAATGATTCCTAATCCATTTGCAAGAATGGTTCCAATTAAAAATTGTCTACAACAATAATGCATTCAATTAGAGACTTGATTTGGAATGCCTCTTCATTCTCACCAATCCAAGATGCCTATATCCTAAATGGAAATTGGAGTTCATTATCACCTTTATCATACCTCGCAAACAACCTGCAATGCTCGTTCTTTTGCCACCACATACTGTTTCATCTACTTCTAGTAACACTTTCTCCCGTATCTAGTCAAACACCAACTCATTAAATTGATCAACGTAAACTAACAAAGGACCACTAGTTGCATAACCATAGTCTAGGAATCTAGTGTAGTCCACTTCATCTTGAAAGTTTTTTAAGCCCCTGGATAAAGATTCACCAGGAAGACAATGCTAGATAGAATTACATTGTCCTTAATCTCATCTTTGAGTCCATCCCTAAATGACTCGAACGTGAGTGATGCGTAGTCAAATTTTGGGACTTTTTGACTCGTTCCATCTACTACCTCAAAGGATTCGCTAAAACACAACATGGTAGAATATCTCAACGATAAACTCGGGATTTCCCTCTTCTTCAATCTTGATTACTCACGACAGGTTGATTTATAAGGTTTCCTAGTTTGGAATGTGTTTAAAAGGAACTCACGTCTGAAAAATGAGGTATGGTCGATAATGGCGGTAAGCTTTATTAGACGCATGTCGTTGGTTTCTAATGCTCAAAAGAACGACATTTACCCTCCATTAATTAGTTGTTGCCTTTTAATTTTCATTTAATAAGACAACTCCATGGCTACGTAGGTTCCAGCTGAACAACTAAACCGGTTAACCGAGAGCCATGGATAACAAGGGATAAATGAAAATAAAATCATGACTTTAATGATCTATTTAGTACAATTAAAATTTTTGATGGTTAAATAGTAAAAGAAAATTAAAATTGATCAATTAAGCCAACAACTCTTTTTCTTCCCTCAATCCCTTTACGATTAGATTTTTTTTATTTACAAAGGAACCCCTCTGGCCCTCTCCTATGCCCAATAGCATATAGAGCTTTCTAAAGGACTTCGCCAGTATCTAAAATCTGTGCTTCTTCTTCAACGGGCCTTTTTCTTCTTCTAACAGACCACAAAACCTAACATAAAGGGTGAATATATAGGCCCATTAACAAGATAGTAACGTTGAATAGAAATGTTCTCTCATGCCATCTGTTATAATTGACCAAACGTAATCAATTTCAATTGTATGACTATATTAGATCGTTTGACAGTGAATGTGATCTTCTCTCATACATGGAACTTTTGTATACATGCATGAAAAAAAATGTTATGTAATCATTTCACCGATTATAATTTTTCCGTTGCATCAATGAACAATATAAGTATATAAACTTATAAAGTAATTCAATCACTTGCAGTCTTGCACCATTTTCTTCGTATAAATGGGTAATCTTTTTCCAACTGAAAATTACGTTAGATGTAAATGATAGATTGTCTCATCATTTCTACATGTGAAGCTAACTTACACAAGGCATCAATGGACATATCATATCATGATGGTCAATTAAACTTTTAAGTGGATTAATAGATGATAAAAAAAAAAAAAAAAAAGCAAATTAATGAGAAAAGAAGTAAATTATTTTAAATCAATGAAATGTACATGTCAATTATTTGGATAAATGAGAAACATCGGTTCGGGTAATAAAGGAAAAAAAGAAATTTGATTTGTTTGCGATATATATATATATATATATATATATATATATATATATATATATATATATATATATATATATATATATATATATATATATATATATATATATATATATATATATATATAGGGGTGGGATCAACATAGAACCAAAATTAGACATAGAACCATAGTACCACTATGTTCAGTACTGAACATGCATATGTTCAGTACCGAACATACATATGTTCAGAGCTGAACATACGTATATGTTCATTAGTGAACATATATTATATATGTTCACTAATGAACATATATGGATGTTCAGCTCTGAACATATGTATGTTCGGTACTGAACATAGTGCATGTTCAGTACTGAACATGTGGTTCTATGTATCTATGGATAAAAAGTGGTTCTATGTTGATCCTGCCCCTATATATATATATATATATATATATATATATATATATATATATATATATATATATATATATATATATATATATATATATATATATATATATATATATATATATATATATATATATATATATATATATATATATATATATATATATATATATATAGGGTCCGGTTCCGGTGAGAACTTACGAGGACACCTTAAAAAAATTGAAAAAAAATATAAAAAAATACAAATCATAAAATCGAGAATAGTACTATCTCGTTATAAAAAAAATTTGAAAAAAAAATTGCATCATTGCAAAACGTAATGATGCAATTTTTCTGTTTTTATTTTGGATCATTATTTCATTATAAAAAAAAATAATGATACAAAAGTTTTTTTTGAATCTTTTTTTTCTCCGATATAGTACTATGATCCATTTTATTATTTATATTTTTGTTTTATTTTTTTCAATTTTTTTAAGGTGTCCTCGCAAGTCCTCACTTTAAGAAGAGTCCTCATCCGATCCTGATTCTATATATAGGGTCCGGTTCCGGTGAGGACTCTTTTTTCGGTGAGGACTCGCGATGACACCTTAAAAAATTGAAAAAAATATAAAAAAAATACAAATCATAAAATCGAGAATATTACTATCTCATTATCAAAAAAAATTTGAAAATTTTTTTTGCATCATTGCAAAACGTAATGATGCAATTTTTCTGTTTTTATTTTGGATCATTATTTCATTATAAAAAAAATAATGATCCAAAAGTTTTTTTTTAATCTTTTTTTTTCTCCGATATAGTACTATGATCCATTTTATTATTTATATATATATTTTATTTTTTTTCAATTTTTTTAAGGTGTCCTCGCAAGTCCTCACTTTAAGAAGAGTCCTCACCCGATCCTGATTATATATATATATATATATATATATATATATATATATATATATATATATATATATATATATATATATATATATATATATATATATATATATATATATATATATATATATATATATATATATATATATATATATATATATATATATATATATATATATATGTGTGTGTGTGTGTGTGTGTGTGTGTGTGTGTGTATGTGTGTGTGTGTGTGTGAATTGGTAACTGTAGCACAACAAAGTTTTGTGTTTTTTCTGAATTGGTCACAGAATTTTTTTTTTTTTGCGCAATAGGTCACTAAAGTTTACCTTTCATGTTAAATAGGTCCCCGACGTTAAAACTAATTGGTTTTCAGGTTAATGCGGGGACTTCTTTAATATGTAAAGTTAAGCTTTAGTGGTCATTTGCGCAAAAAAACTTCATTGACTAATTCGAAAAAACATCAAACTTGGTTGTCCTACGGTGACAACCAGGTTTCCGGTAATATTCTCGTTGGAAAAGATGTATCAAACAACTCTTCAAACCCCACTCTCATATTGCCATCGGATTACACTCTCGTTTGGACCATTGAGTCTTTGGATATCAAGAAAGATGGTGATGCATACATTTGGCTTCCAAATGCTCCCGATGGCTACACGGCCGTTGGGTATGTGATCGTTAACTCGATGGTGAAACCACCACTCAATAAGTTCCGTTGTGTCCGTAAAGACTTAACCGACACGACAAACAAAACAGACCTGGGAACTGATAGCGTTCTTTATCTCGATGGGTTAAATGTGCGTGGTTCTATGAATGGATTTGTGGTTCGAAATGGAAGTGTGGCGAGTTTGGAGGGTAATTTATCGAATTCAATGTCGAATCTGAACCAAATCAAAGCACGGATCCAAGCTTACTCTCCGATGATTACTTTCATCCCGATGAACCTTATCTCCGTTGTTCAGTTGACTGGTTTTTCCAAAACCGTGCTTTGTTTTACCGACGAGGGAATGAGTCCAACACGAACCCAGTTCAGAAAAACGACTCAAACATTCCATAAGGTGATTCGAACGATGACACATATTGGTTAGATCTTCTAAGTGACAGTTCAAGCCAAGATAGAGTCAAGAAAAAATCTTTACAGGATGCTTCTGCTTATTTTCATGTTAAACCCATTTCCGGTGGGATATTTACAGACATTGCAATATGTGTTTTCTACCCTTTTAACGGTGGAGCAAGGGCAAAATTGGAATTCATCAATCTCTCTTTAGGTAAGTTGAACATGTAGGTGATTGGGAACATATCACCTTAAGAGTTAATAACTTTAAATGTGGGTTACATAGTGTCTTATTCTCACAACATGGTTGGGATCAATAGGTGAGGGCATCGGGTATTCAGTACTACTCCGGTAACAAACCAGTGGTTTATGCATTGTTACATGGCCATGCGTCGTACCCAAAACCAGGGTGTGTTTTGCTTGGTTTCGTTGAGGTGGATATTGGGGTCCGAGATGACACGGCTAACCGTGGTTAGATTATGAGAGAAATTGGAGTCCTAAAATTTATTATGACGTCGATAAAGAAATGAATAAAGTAAGGGTCCTAATATTTTGTTACTGTAGCACAACCAAGTTTGATGATTTTTCGAATTGGTCCCAGAAGTTTTTTTAGCGCAATAGGCCACTAAAGTTTAACTTTACATATTACATAGGTCCTGCGTTAACCTAAAAATTAGTTATTTTTAACGTCGGGTACTTATTTAACATGTAAAAGTAAACTTTAGTGACCTATTGCGCAAAAAAAAAAAAAAAAAAAAACTTCAGTTATAAATTCGGAAAAAAAACAAACTTGATTGTGCTACATTGACAATAACACTATATATATATATATATATATATATATATATATATATATATATATATATATATATATATATATATATATATATATAAATTAATTTGAGATCAAGAGAATTTTGTGAGACATGAGACGCAATCTTTGCATTTCATTTTAGATAAAATATACAAAAAAATTAAAATATCCAAAAATAAGGGAAAAAATAAAAAAAAGATTGTTTCATTTGAGACCAAGAGTATTTTTTCATTTGAGACCAAGAGTATTTTCTGATATACATACATACATACATACATACATACATACATACATACATACATACATACATACATACATACATACATACATACATATATATATATATATATATATATATATATATATATATAATATCAGATATGTAATATTCTAATAGAATATTACAGTACACAGAATATTAAAAAGCGTTATTTTTTATTTTCTTTAAAATATTAATTGTACATGAAAACGTGACTAAATTGGTCCTAGTTACTCTCCGAACGGAATGGAAGAAGGGAGGAGATTCTCGAACTCGGAAAATGATGTAATAACTTTAAAATAATTGAAAGAGGAGCAGTATGAGATGAAAATCTCATATACGGTTCTGTACAGTGGCATTAAGGATGACTTATCTGTAAAAACTTTTCCACTATCACCCAAAAAAAACCAAATTCTATCTTACGTAAAAGTTGTCTGAGTACGATTAACCTCTGGATTTGAAGTCACTGTTTATATACCCGGTATTGGCAATAATTTACGAGAACATTATGTAGCCTTAGTAAGAGGGGGGAGGTTAAGGATTACTCGGTGTGAGGTATCACATTGTTGAAGGAACCCTAGATGATGTCGGAGTAAAGGATTGTCAATAAGGGAGTTCTAGTGCGTTGTAGATTCTTATCAAATACTTGTATCATTTGATGATGTCATGTGAATCACTAGAAACATGTGTATGGCTAACCCAATAACGAAAGTTCCATTTTTTTCATTTCATTTTTCATTTTTCATTTTTTATTTTTTTATTAGCATATGAAATGATTGGTTAGGATTACTTTTTTATGTCTCATAAAATCTTATTGTCTCATATGATCCTAATCATATATAGATAAATGATAAAAAAAAAATTACAAATACATACATCTAAAACACTAAAAGATGGACTCTCAAAACCTAAGATACATCTAAAACACTAAAAGATATATAAAAAATTATATATACCTATATTTTACATACCCTCTTTCACCGGATATTTCATCACGTATTTTTTGATTGAAAATCCATTATTTCTTGACACAATTACCTTGATGTTTTTGTAATTATTTGTTCTTCGTACCGTTGGCAGTTTCCGTTGTCTTTTATTTAATAAAATCACATGCTCTACAAAAACATAGTTTCCCTAGCTTGTAACTAAATTTTGCCACGTTGGCAACTTCGATTCCTTAACTCTTATTTAACCACACATGCCCAACTTTAATATCTACGTTTTTTTTTTTTTTAACGAAGCTTAACATGATAGTTCGCTTATAATAGTTGTTTAAAATTTCCAAATAATTCTTGGAAATGGGATTTATTTCTCCCAAAGGTGGTGCTAGTTACAACTTTTTCATCCCTTTCATTTTTTTTTTCAATTCCTAATAAATTAAAATTTACCCATTTCATCCAATAATGATTCCTTTAATTTTCCGAATCATAGATGAACGAAACTTACGAAAGTATTGAACATGACTTTCGAAGTTAAAGTTTTGATTTACGTACTTAAATCCTAAATTATATCTGTTCCTTACTCTTTACCATTAAATAGTCATAAAAAATGCTAACCCAAAAGTAATCTAAAATCAATCTCCGACCATATAATCTGAGAAGTGGCTTAGAATTTGCACCCAAAATCATCAATTTTCTGAGTTCAAAGATTGAATGTTTTGCCCCTGACTTTCTTACGTTTCTTTATGCACTTTCTAAAATAAACAAGAAGGTTCATTTAAAATAGAGTTGTTTATATTCTTATATCCTATGCTTGGTAAATTGTCAATTTGTCATAGTATGACTTTCCATTTTAAAGCACATCGCTTACTAACATCATCTTCAATCATTTTGATGAATTCATGAAGTACGTACCTCAACATTTGGGACTTTCTAGGGACCGACATTTGGCCTCGTTGATTATAACTCATGCAAATCTACACTTTCAACCCTTTGTCTATAACGTTTCTTTCATTTTGGTTATATCATGATTTTTTTATTTCGGATATTACTTTTGCTCATAAAATATAGGTAAAATTGGTTAAAGTGCATAAAATTGCTATTTTATCATTATTAAATCATCTAGAGCAACCTATTCAATAGTCAAATATATTTCAGATCATCTGTCTAATAAAACATTACATTTTTTATTGACATAAACAATACAAGTTGACTTGAGCTTATATATTGCCTATGGTTAGGTTCATCATTCGGTAGTCCATCATTTGGTAGATCATGATCTAGATCTGAATGCCCTGACCCATTTAAGTTTTGCAAATGGATCATGGAAACTAAACTACTTTAATAGCTGTTAATCTAACTAAATAAATTAATAACTTTACTTGATATTTGGACTAAATCTATTAATAACATTGTATTTATTGATATACCATACAATTTCCTTAAGGAGTCACTTCAACTTTCTATATCACAAGTCATGGCAATGTACAAATCTAAACATAATATCTCAACATTAATAACAATATCTAGACTTTTTATTTACAAAAAAACATACCTCCAGATTTGTATGTTGATACGATCACATCAAGAAAATAAACAATTTAGGAATGAAGTTAGCTTTCCTTGGATATCAGTATAAGGAGTTAATTGTTCTAACATGTTCTAATTGGCTCTTTGCCATATTCAAAAGCATTATGTTTCCAGTAGTCGTGTTTAGGGGGTATCGTATCAATTTGTTGGAGTCAATCTGTGCGCCCAATCTAGTTTGCTTTCATTCGGTTTGGATGCATGATCGTGAGGAGCTGGATCTGTGGGGGTCACATTGTTTTTCTTCTGTCAACAATATCGATTCAAGGGGTAGTTTTCATTGGTGTTCGAGTTAAAGTATTTTAATTCGATTCTTGATTGTCATTAGTATTATCGTTTAGTTCTTGCAGATTGCCATCATGGTGGATAAGGGTTTTAGGGGTTCTAATGATAATCCATGTGGGGATTGGATATATGTTGATAGGAGGAAGGGATATATAGAGACAAAGAAGGAGCACTTTTATCTATTAGGTCCATATACAAATCAACAAAACAATAATCTTAAAGATTCATAGTGGGTTTATCACACATGCTTTTTATGAATTTTCCTCCATCAATGATGATGAAGGAACAAGGGGATTTGTGCACCAAGTTTGCTATGGTGGCTAATATGTTCATTGTTTCAGTCAAATAGGTTCAAAAACAATTTAAAGAACTGATAATGCATCATAGAATCAGATTTAGAATTATATGGCCCCCCCAAATGGATCCAATTAAACAACAACGATCAATTAAAATCAGTTGATGCTTAGGATTGTACATTTTTTTGAGCAAGTGTGGAGTATGATCCAAAATAGAACACGATAGCATCCAAGATTAGACGAAGTTTTGATCTAGACCACAACCATCGCTGATAATTTGATGGTGTACTATAGATTAAAGCTTTCTACTAAAAACCGAAGGCGGGCCACAGGCCGTATCCAGAGCTTTTCTAGGAGCAAGACTAGCCAGTGGAGGTGATACGTGACAGTAGTCAAGTCTTCTAATGAAAGCTAAAGTACCATATATAATCCCCTCTATGGACAGTTGCTTCAAGAGACAATAGAAGCTTCGGTTTCAGTATTAGTGTGAAGTAGTCAGCAATACGAGGGATCACTTATGTATTAGCAGTCAGACGTCCAAGATCGTCAGCAAAAAAGACTGGTGACCAAGGTGGTCACCAAACCGAAGAGGTGTGAAGAAGAGAACTTCTCCTGGACCAAAGAGCAGTTCAGGAACAGAAGCTCAGTTCAAATTGGAGAGTTCTCAAATGGAATAGTTGGCTCCAAACCAAAGTATAGTCCGAAAGAAGTGCAAGAACCATAGCCAGATATTTACACAGTTTAGACCGGAGCCTAGTCACTCAACCAGAGACCGAAGAGGCGTCTCCTGACCGAAGAAAAGTCTTCAGTCAGGCTTGGCCTTGGTGTTGTCACATCAGCTGATAGATTATCTTGGGAATATGTGTGCAACACATGTCTCGATGTACTAGGGCAGCGTTGGAAGCAAGATACGACAATTTCCAGGCTGTCAAATTGGTATGGTGCTACAGGCACAAGATCACACGCATTAAATCCACCTTTTCTTTTGCTATTTATACATACCTACCTTTTTGACAATGATATATGTCCAATATTCAGATTGTGAATATTGTGTAGTTGGTAGTCATAGATCTCTCTCTTGTAAAATATTATAGTTTTATCAATGTAAAATCTCTCGTAGTTTTCACAATAGACGTAGCTCGGACCATTGTCGAGTGAACCACTTTATATCCTTGTGTTTGATCTCCATATTTCTCACGAGTCTAGACAGTCGTGTGTGTTAATCGATTTGGTGAAGTGCTTAGTTGTATTTGTTGTGTGTTCCCAACACATATGATGTCTAGGGATCCTTTGATGCAAGAGATGAAAATCACAGTTCATTATCACTATCAATATTCACAAGAGCAAATCTGGAATGCTGCTCGACATCAACTTGATTAAAGCTTCGTTGTTTCTCCTTGGCTTGATGAAGTCGTCAATCACAAGCATGTAGAGAGAGAGAATACTGATTTTGATCTATGGAAATGGAAGATTAGGTTTTCGAATGATGTTGCTTATTTCCTAAATAATGGTCATCATCTCTTATATACTTACACTGTCAGGTAGCCTTTTCAAAGGCTATTCAAGCCAACTAGTTAAAAAAACCCAACATATCTAACTAATTACTTTGCATAATTATTTGGTTATTAAATAAATTCCTTTATTTAGTTATTAAATACACTCATTTATTTAATTTTCTCTAATTTAATAAATAATAAATAGCCAATTTGTTTGCTTATTTATTTTAGTTGCTAAATCATAGTTTATCTAACAAAGATATCATTTGTTCCAAACCCTTTTCATAGATCTTAATGTGTGATCATATAGTCCCACGTGTAATTAGCAGTATAATAAATTGTGTATATCTTGCACATTATATCAAACATTTATAACCCATAAAAGGCCAGGAAATGGAAAAATGTTTGGTTTTTTAATGTTTCTTAAAGGTGGACAAGGTAGATATGATTATGTAGAATTTGTGTTTGGGTAGGCAAATATAAGGTGTTTGAATTTGGTATAAAGTACTTGCATGGCTCGTAGATTTGGTTGAAATTTAAATCGACTATTGAATGTAAGGAGTCTCAAGCCAATAAGAGAATTCAATCTTTATTAATGAGATGATGCTTATGTCATGGGATTTTGTTATTTCAAAAAGGATTATACATATTAAATTAGAGGGCATCCTATTAAATTTTTGTGTCTAAATTCTTTCAAAAAGTGGCAAATAAATGGGGATGGTCATGTTTTATGAAGATTATCAAGATGGAAGAGTATGTATCAAGACAACATGCATGATTTTATTTTAGAGATTATTACATTTTTGGGACATTCAAACCACACGGAATGTAGGACCATGTACACAGTGTTTAGGCTGGACAGAGAGCATGTATCTCCCTTTTTTGAAGTGGGAATTGAAACCTAAAGCCACTATTTTATGCCTAATGGTTGTGTGATGAAATTGGAGGGTAAAACAGTTGATAAACACTTATAAGTGTGTGTGATCTTCATATAAATTGACTTGGGACAAAAACCATCTTTTGAATTTGGACCTTATACACCTATTGGCAGTTATTGAATCCCGTCTAAAGGTGAGTAACCTCTGATTTATCCCTCTTGTGTGGTATTTGTGGTGTTATTACATTGTTGTGGTGGAGACTGCCTTATTGAGCCTATGTGGCCATTGGTGGTGATTATTACTTTATTGAGCCTTCGTGGCTAGTTGTGGTGATCCTTATACATTGAGCCTTATGGCTAGTTGTTATTTATGCCTTTGTATCTCACAATGTATTATTTGTGATGGGGTTGTGGTAAGCCTTTTTGGCTCGAGACCAGGGGAGTTGAGGAGGGGACATAAATTGTTATTGGTGTTGTTGTGAAGGTTGGTGGTGTGTGTGGTGGTTTGTTGTGGGTGAACTTGTTGTGGTATTAATGGTGTTATTGTTGCTAAACCTTGTAGTGATTACTTATTATGTTGTTTACTATATCATTGAGTATTCACTAAGCTCTTGTAGCTTACAATTGTTGTTACTAACTCTGCAGGAGAGAGAAAAATCTCGTGAAAGGGAAAGATGTAGCTGGACCGTAGGATGAGGATGCTATACCTTTTGGATTGTACAGCTTTGATGTATTAGTAACACCAGGCTCGGGAACTTTGTATGTATATCTTATGTTCCTTTTGATACAACTTTGTAGCCTTGTATTTGAATCCAATATACCATGGTATCATCTTTTGGGCGGTATATGTAAACGTTTTATAAATGAAATTTTTTGGGTGTATTTGATTTGGATGTTGGGTGTTATAAACGTTAATGATAGCCTTGTATTTGAATCTAGTATACCATGGTATCATCTTTTGGGCGTATATGTAAACGTTTTATAAATGAAATTTTTTGGGTGTATTTGATTTGGATGATGGGTGTTATAGACGTTAATGATAGCCTTGTATTTGAATCTAGTATACCATGGTATCATCTTTTGGGCGTATATGTAAATGTTTTATAAATGAAATTTTTTGGGTGTATTTGATTTGGATGCTGGGTGTTATAGACGTCAATGATAGTTTTTGTTGAAGTGATCTGATAGCTCAAAATTGCACGAAATTTACACACAACATGTAAAATGTGTTTTTCTGTTTTTTTTATTTAAGGCCTCAAAAACGTGTTCTTTTATGACAAATAAATTGGGATTTTATTTAGATAATTGTTTAGAATCTTATACTAATCAATTATGATCTTCTAGGGTTAAAGAAGGAAACTTACCTTCAATATCATGCATGCATATAGATGCGTTGATGCATTCATACGCATGCATGAATATGGATGCATTGATGATATGTATCCATAGATATAGATGCATTGATGTATTGATATGTATGATATGTATCTATAGATATATATGAAAGGTTTTCTGCAACCATGAACTAAATAACCTAAGTTCACATGCAACCTATAAGGATCTATGTTTTCTACTATTGAACATATAACAAAACCTAACAGCCAATAAAGACATCTAAAGAATAAAACCAGAAAACTAACCTTTAGATTTCTTGGAAGCAAAGCAGCAAAAATATCCTGCCTCAAATGAAGTCACACCCTTAGCCGGGAGGTTTATGGATCGAAATTCCAGAGAGAAAATAATAGAATGAGCAACTGATAATGAGGTCTAGGGGTCCCTATTTATAGGGAACCTAGTGGCAAAGCTAAACCCTAGCCGCCAACCATTTTTCCGGATTATCTGTACGCGCGCCGCGGCCAAAACGTTTGCGCGCCGCGCGCCGCAATTCAACTATTGAATTTGTACGACTTTAATCCCTGACCTCCTGATTAATCTAATTAATGCCACAGAAATTAATTCAATTAATTTCTGATTAATTATTAATCAAATAATATTATTTCTAATTAATATATTATCTCCATAATATATTAACAAACAATATCTTGATTTATTAATCATATAATAAATCAACCTTTTCTCTCTCTTTAACTTTCCAACAAACCTCTAGCTATGAGGGCAACCCAAATGGACTATGCTACTATAAATTAGGTAAATACTAATTATTAGTCATGGCTTAGACACCTAATCCAATAGTCTCCCACTTGGATAAGTCTATGACTATAATTACCAATTTAACCTCTAGTTAACCAGCACTTTTAGCTTCCTAGAAACCGCTGCCAAATTCTGATCTAATCAGTTCTGTCCATAGATAAGTGATCAGATGATCCTCCGTCCAACAATATATTTTTAGACACAAGACATGGATTAAAGTCAATCCCAGTCTGATTCACTGTTCCTCGATTTCTGATTTGCATATGACTCTTAGACTACCAATTTAGTCCCGATTGGCCAACCATTTTAGTCAACTTCAAATCCATCGAGAGGCCTACAGATATCTGTTCCCCGTTAGGGTCAAGGGACGAATAAGCTTCGACTCATATACTTATGTCTTTTACCAGACAAATCACTCACAACAACACGTTTTATAACACCGAGTTACCGATGCGTTTTCGTATTATCAATGAACCATCGCTTAGTAAATCATAACTCATATGTCTTAGCTTAAAGATCAAAAGATATTATCGTCTCAACATTGCTCGTGATGAGATCCATGAAGCAATCCATTGAGCGCGGGTTTATCCAATACTCAAATCTCTATTTCCAAGTACTCACGAATGGTGCAGCAATCCAATTGCAATGTCTAACTCCTTAGACAATCTATTTCCAATTCATGACAGTCTTACTTCACACTAACTCCCAAAAGTATAATCGACTGTGGATATTTGAATAATCCAATTATTCAGGAAGTAAAACATGCAAAATGAAACACAATGATAAAGTATTGACAAAAGTAGTAAGCCATTACTCATTAATAAATCTCTATTATTAAATCACAAGAGTCAAATACAATACATTGTTACAAGTTTCGAAAACTATCTAATTTACATAAACTTTATATCATCTCTTAATCCAATGCTCCTAGCATGCTGATTATGCTTAACCCTACTCAGAGCCTTTGTCAAGGGATCTGCAGGATTATCTTCCGATGATACCCTCTTTACCACGAGGTGACCTTCTTCTACCTTATGCCTTATGTAGTGGTACTTTCTGTCGATATGTCTGGACTTTCCATGGTCTCGCGGTTCCTTTGTCAAGGCGACCGCACCTTCGTTATCGCAGAACAGTTCCACAGGCTCCTGAATACTCGGGATTACTCCAAGGTCACCGATGAAGTTCTTCAGCAAAGCCGCTTCCTTTGACGCTTCACTTGCTGCTATATACTCTGATTCACAAGAAGAATCAGCCACCGTATCTTGCTTGGAACTTTTCCAAGTTACCGCTCCTCCGTTCAGAAGGAATACCCAGCCAGACTGAGACCGACCACTGTCTCTATCCGTCTGAAAACTGGCATCCGTATATCCTTCAATTTTCAAGGTATCACTGCCTCCAAGGACTAACACTAGGTCCTTTGTCCTTCGCAGATACTTGAGTATATTCTTTACAGCTATCCAATGCGCCCTTCCAGGGTTACCCTGGTACCGACTGGCCATGCTTAAAGCAAAGGCCACGTCAGGGTGAGTACACGTCATAGCGTACATGATCGACCCCACAGCCGAAGCGTAAGGTACCCGACTCATCTCAGCTATTTCCACATCTGTACTCGGACTTTGAGTCTTACTCAATTTTGCATTGCTTTGGATAGGCAGCTCTCCCTTCTTGGAATTTTCCATACTAAACCTCTTTAGTACCTTTTCCAAGTATGTACCCTAACTAAGTCCAATTAGTCTCTTCTTCCTATTTCTCAATATTCTTATCCCAAGAATATAGGCAGCCTCTCCTAGGTCCTTCATGGCGAAACACTTCCCAAGCCAAGCCTTGACATCTTGCAAGGTTGGAATGTCGTTTCCCATGAGCAGTATGTCATCAACATACAGTACCAGAAAGGTCACTATACTCCCACTAGCCTTGACATATACGCAGGACTCATCCTCGCTCCTAGAGAAGCCAAACTCTTTGACTTTCTCATGGAAACAAAGATTCCAGCTGCGAGAAGCTTGCTTCAATCCGTAGATTGATCTCTCAAGCTTACACACCTTATTGGGATACTTTGCATCGACAAAACCCTCTGGCTGACTCATGTAAACATCCTCAGTCAACTTTCCATTAAGGAAAGCGGTTTTGACATCCATCTGCCAAATTTCATAGTCATGAAACGCAGCTATGGCCAGCATTATCCTAATAGACTTTATCTTGGCTACTGGTGAGAAGGTCTCATCATAATCAACCCCCGGGGTTTGAGTGAAACCCTTCGCAACCAGTCTTGCCTTGAAGGTGTGTACCTTTCCGTCCATGTCGGTCTTCTTCTTGAAGATCCATTTGCACCCGACTGTCTTTCGACCCGGTATATAGTCAACCAAGTTCCAAACTTGATTGTCATACATGGACTTGATCTCGCTATCTATGGCCTCTTGCCACTTGGCAGACTCAGGGCCCGCCACAGCTTCCTGGTAGTTAGCTGGTTCATCCAAATTTATCAGTGTCCTATCACTGACAAACGTGTCCCCATCCGAAGTTATATGGAACCCATGAAACTCGGGTGGCATGCTAACCCTACCGAAACGCCTAAGAGGTAAGGATACATCTGTCGGACCAACAGGAACTTCTTCCTTATGTTGGTTGCTAGTTTCTCCTAAGGTTGCATCATCTGATGACTCTTGAATTTCTTCCAGATCAATGGTACTCCCACTGTCCTCTTTGAATATGAGCTATCTCTCTCGAAAGACCGCTCGTCTAGCTACAAAGACTACGTCCTCGCTCGGTCTGTAGAATAGATATCCAAAGGACTGTTTGGGATAACCAAGGAAGAAACACCTTTCGCTTCTGTCTGCGAGTTTGACTTGTGTCTCTCGTCTAACGAAAGCCTCACAACCCCAGACCTTGATATGTGCCAACGAGGGAAATTTCCCCGTCCACATCTCATGAGGTGTTTTAGCAACCTTCTTAGTTGGGACAAGATTGAGGATATGGGCGGCAGTCTCCAAGGCATACCCCCAGAAGTGAATGGGAAGTGAAGCTCGACTCATCATGGAACGAACCATGTCCAACAGGGTTCGGTTGCGCCTCTCCGCAACACCGTTCAACTGTGGTGTCCTGGGAGGTGTCAACTGCGAAACTATTCCGCATTCTTTTAGATAGTCTAGGAACTCGATACTTAGATACTCTCCGCCTCTGTTGGACCTGAGCATCTTTATCTTCCTGCCTAATTGATTCTCTACCTCGTTCTTAAACTCCTTGAACTTTTCAAAGGTTTCCGACTTGTGCTTGATCAAGTAGATATAACCGTATCTACTAAAATCGTCGGTAAAGGTCACGTAGAACCGCGTGCCATCCTTTGTGGTTGATCTGAATGGACCACACACATCCGTGTGAATGATGTCCAGCAGACCCTCACCTCTTTCAAAAGACCCTTTGAAAGGTGATTTAGTCATCTTGCCCAACAGACAAGATTCGCATACATCATCCGACCTGAGATCGAATGTTTCCAACACTCCATCCTTTTGGAGTTGGGCGATGCGTTTCTTGCTGATGTGCCCGAGCCGACTATCCCACAGACATGTCTTTTCTACACCACTAGTAGAATCAATATAATTTACACTATGTCCTAAATTGTCAACACATTCAACAGTTTCATACACACCATCATAAGGATAAGCAGTAAAAATCAAAATACCATTTTTGAAAACAGAAATCGAACCAATTTTATTGTCAAAAGAAAATTGAAATCCTTGTCTGAACAAAGCATGAAATGAAATAATGTTTCTTGCCATTTCTGGCGAATAGCAACAATTAAATAACTCTATACTAACATCACTACTAAGCACTAAACTGTAAACGCCGATCTTGGTAACAGGGGACGATCTCCTATTGCCCATGATCAAGTTCAGTCTACCGTGCTCCACCTCCCTGCTTTCCTTTAGGCCCTGCAGATCAGAACAAATGTGAAAACCACATCCTGTATCAAGGACCTAAGAATTAGAAGATGGTGAGTTTTTAGAGATAGTGTATATACCTGCTGTCGATGGCTTTACTTTCCCATCCTTGACATCCTGCAAGTATTTGGGGCAGCTTCTCTTCCAATGGCCCTTCTCTTTGCAGTAGAAACAGTCGGCTTCATTGGGGTTGGCTTCACAAGGAATGTGAGAAGACTTGGTTCTCGAGCCATTGCTGGACGACCCGACCTGAACCTTTTCCCTCCAATTTTGCTTAGGAGGGCCCTTCCTTTTCTTTCCTTTGCCACTTCCAATGGCTAAGACGGGCTGATTGACCGAGGGTACACTTTTACCCTTCATCCCGTCCTCAGCAACCCGAAGCATACGATGCAACTCAGTCAGGTTAGCCTGATTGTTGTTCAAATGATAAGCCAGCCTGAACTGGTCATAAGAACTCGGTAAGGAGTTAAGCACTATGTCAACAGCCAACTACTCAGGTACAGGCATCGCGAGCTTTTTAAGCCGCTCCATGTAACCTTGCATTCTTTGCACATGAGCGCAGATGGACTCTCCATCTTTAGGTTTGCTGTTCGTGAAGTCTTTGACCACCTCGCACCTCTTGATGCGCTCTTGCTTGCGGAACTTTTCCGCAAGCTCCTTGTGCATCTCAAAGGGCCAGTAGTCTTCGTATATCCTTTGCAATTCGGGGTTCATTGTGGCGATCATGATGCAGGCCACTTTGGTTGCATCATCAGTATGTTTTTGGTACAAGGCAATTTCCTTGGGAGTAGCAGTTTCAGGGTCAATATCGACAAGCTCGGTCTCGAGAACATACTCTTTGTTCTTGTACCTCAGTGCCATCTTGATATTTCTAATCCAGTCATTGTAGTTTGTCCCGTTCAGTTGAACCTTGGAACACAGTGAGAGGATAGAGGGAACACTGGAGTTTGAGTGGGGAGCGGATTGATCAGCAGAAGACATCTATAAAAGAAGGTAAGTTTAATTAGATACATGTCGGTCCTTATAATAACCCAATATAAAATAAGGCTAGGATCCAACTATAACAATTTTCAACATAGAAGAGGGATGTCGTAATCTATAAGCAAATTTTATAAAGGTAGGCGAATGACGATTCAGCCAATTCCACTGCGGAAAAATAATCTTATTATAAATGGAATTCCTAGTTTCTTTTGAGATATATTGAACTGTTCAATAGCATGTTTAATCTCGGATATGCCCCACCGTTTGTGACTGGGATGCCGAGGATCACAAACCGGGTGTGAATAACCATGCAAATTAGCTTGGTACTCTCGGGGTCCATTATCATCTCAAATTGATGTGCCGGTAAACCACACACGCTCCATCAACAATGATAACACCCGAGACACCCATTGCCACTCTTTATGAACCCCCATTGGTGTGCCGGTAAACCACACACGCTCCACCAACGTTTCATAAAGTGCAATGTGCAATTTCATGGGTTAGCATCAAATTTACATTTTTCCCTAAAGTAACTAGATTGGGATTTTGTTTTGTAAATGGTTCTAGTACTTTGATCATTATACTTTTAATGATTTAGCGATCCTGTCAAACCTGTTCGGCTAACGACCCTCCACTGATCAGGCAAGCGGTGGATGAGAGTGTTCACCCATTAGACTGCCATTTTATAAGCAGTCTCCTTATACCCACTTTATAGACCAGCTTCGTGAATGAGGCATACTATTGATTTGACTAACCAAATATATCTCATATATATAGTATTAACTTTTAATAACATATATAAGATGTATTTTAAATCCCTTTAAAATATTCAAGGTTTATCTTTTAATTTTACCAAATTTAACAATTAAATTTTAAATTAAATTAAACCTTAAAATCGATTTAATCAATTTTAATTACCAATAAATTAAATTAATTAGATCTAAATATTTTAAACATTTTAAAATATTTTTCTGGATTTTTTTCGATTAATTTTCGATAATTTAAAATTAATTAAATCCCTTTTCAATTATCTTTTAATTAACAATTAATTAAATTAATTCAATGAAGATAGGTTTATCCAAATTAATCAAATTAATTAAAACCTATCCTAAACCCCCTAGATTTCGAATTCAAATAAAGGGGTTTAAGGTTATCCATTTAATTAACAAATAAAGTTACCAAAAATAGAAAACCTCCTAAAACCCTAATAGACAAAATCGAAATAGGCAAGGGGGGATTAGGGTTTTCAAAACCCTAATCCTAGAAATCGATCCATACTAAATTTAGGGTTTATAAGCTTTAAACCCTAAAACAGTTATATCAATTCAACAAGAAAACAAAACAGGCTCTGATACCACTGAAAGGTTTTCTACAACCATGAACTAAATAACCTAAGTTCACATGCAACCTATAAGGATCTATATTTTCTACTATTGAACATATAACAAAACCTAACAGCCAATAAAGACATCTAAAGAATAAAACCAAAAAACTAACCTTTAGATTTCTTGGAAGCAAAGCAGCAAAAATATCCTGCCTCAAATGAAGTCACACCCTTAGCCGGGAGGTTTATGGATCGAAATTCCAGAGAGAAAATAATAGAATGAGCAACTGATAATGAGGTCTAAGGGTCCCTATTTATAGGGAACCTAGTGGCAAAGCTAAACCCTAGCAGCCAACCATTTTTCCGGATTATATGTACGCGCGCCGCGGCCAAAACGTTTTTATATCAACATATCATTTTTTTAATAAATTAAAGTCGATATGCATACATATAAATGCATTGACGCATTCATATGTATGTGTTCATATGGATACACTGATGGATGTATAAAACATGTCTACCAGTTTATAAAGCATCATTTTTTGAACAAAATAAAGTCGATATAGATGGATGCATATGGATGCATTGATGTATTCATATGAATGCAAAAAAAAAAGGTTTTATATCAATATGCCTGATAAACTTTAATGTATTGTTTGAAGTTTACGAACAAATTAATTTACTAATTTTTAATAATTCCTCAAAAACGTGTTCTTTTATGACAAATAAATTGGGATTTTATTTAGATAATTGTTTAGAATCTTATACTAATCAATTATGATCTTCTAGGGTTAAAGAAGGAAACTTACCGTCAATATCATGCATGCATATAGATGCGTTGATGCATTCATACGCATGCATGAATATGGATGCATTGATGTATTGATATGTATGATATGTATATATATATATATATATATATATATATATATATATATATATATATATATATATATATATATATATATATATATATATATATATATATATATATATATATATATATATATATATGTATTGATGTATTGATATGTATGCACTGATGCATACATAAAAAATTAGTTTTTATATCAACATATCATTTTTTTTAATAAATTAAAGTTGATATGCATACATATAAATGCATTGACGCATTCATATGTATGTGTTCATATGGATACACTGATGCATGTATAAAACATGTCTACCAGTTTATAAAGCATCATTTTTTGAACAAAATAAAGTCGATATAGATGGATTCATATGGATGCATTGATGCATTGATGCATTTATATGAATGCAAAAAAAAAGTTTTATATCAATATGCCTGATAAAATTTAATGTATTGTTTGAAGTTTACGAACAAATTAATTTACTAATTTTTAATAATTAAGGTCTAAAATGTGTGTGTATATATATATATATATATATATATATATATATATATATATATATATATATATATATATATATATATATATATATATATATATATATATATATATATATATATATATATATATATATATATATATATATATATATATATATATATAAGCCATCGGGTGATGATTTTTGTTAAAGTGAGGACTAGTGAGGACACCTTAAAAAAACTGAAAAAAATAAACAAAAAATATAAATAATAAAATGGATCATAGTACTATATTGGAGAAAAAAAATTTCGAAAAAAACTTTTGGATCATTATTTTTTTTATAATGAAACAATGATCCACAAAATAAAAAAATTTGTGGATATAAAAAAATTTTCCAAATTTTTTTTGATAATGATATAGTACTATTCTCGATTTTATAATTTGCATTTTTTTTTATATTTTTTAAGGTGTCCTTACGAGTCCTCACCGAAAAAAGAGTCATCACCGGAACGTGACTATATATATATATATATATATATATATATATATATATATATATATATATATATATATATATATATATATATATATATATATATATATATATATATATATATATATATATATATATATATATATATATATATATATATATATATATATATATATATATATATATATATATATATATATATATATATATATATATAGTCAGGATCAAATAAGAACCTTCTTTTTCGTGACAATCTGGAGAACTTTTGACTGAATTTAATACACTAAGTCGCTTATATTAAGACTTTTTGTCAAAAAAAAATATGCATATACGCAATATGCACAAATGCACAAAATGTGAACATATATACATTCCCGAAAAAATGCATATGCGCACATTTCGTATATGCATATTTTTTTTTTCAATTTTTTTTGACAAAAGGTCTTAAATATAAGCGACTTAGTGTATTAAGTCTTTTTTTTCGTAAAAAAAATCAGTCAAAAGTTCTTCAGGTTCTCACGAAAAAAATGGTTCTCATTTGATCCTGACTCTCTCTCTCTCTCTCTCTCTATATATATATATATATATATATATATATATATATATATATATATATATATATATATATATATATATATATATATCAATTATTGTGTTATTCTAGGACCAAATATGGAGCGTCCGATCGAAATGATCAACGGTGTTAGATTCAAGGGCTAATAGTAAAATTATAACAATTAATTAACCAGATTTTGCAATTAGACCCTTATAAAGGGTATTTTAGTCTATTAATAATATTTAAAAAATGAAATATCCAATTTATATCCTAATTTTGTGGGATTACGTCAATAAAACTGCAAATTAAAAACTGAAAATGTTGTCATGTCGAACCCGATTCTCAAGTAATACTTTGTGTGTTTGTTAATGTAAGTACATTACATTGGAATTCCTTGAGAATACTTTGTGGGTTTTTTTAATTTTTTTACAGTACCTTTGAATTCTCAAGTTGTGGGTTTTTAAGTTAAGTACAGTACCTTCGAATTCCTTGATAATACTTCAAATTCCATGAACCATTCTTAGAGAATGGACGTACTTGAAACAAAAAAAACGTATCATTCTCGTAGAATGACCATGCTTATGTCAAATATGCACAAAGCCCTCATATACATTCTTAAAGAGTGTGATATCAAAACACAAACCAATAAAAACTAACACCCATTCTCAGAGGATGGGGTTCGACATAATAAAATTGACACTGGTCAAAACGATTTCGCACTTATTATCATGTAATTGGTCGCACATCCCAAAATCCAAAACAAAAATACACATTCCAAACAATTAAACTTCTAATACACGACTATTCAACGTGCGATTACACGATTATTTTCAAAGAATGACTTATGATAAAAAAGTTGAACTGCTCACACTTTGAATGTAACCTGTACATTCTTGGAGAATGTAATCCCTGATGAACAAAACCGTCGACTTCAATATCTTCAACTGGATTCTAAATATTACAACCGATATATCGTATTCAGTTCTTCAAAAAATTTATCAACTGGGTCTCAAATTCTCATTTGTTTTCCAATTTCATCTCTGGAATCCCATTTGTTATTGATTCGCCAAATCTCTGTAATGTTCTCGATCCATTCTATTCTTATTACACTTCATATTCTGTGAATCTAAAGTGTGTTGTAACGAGGATATAGAGAATGAAAATATGTCACCAACCCCAATTGAACATCGATGAATCACATGTGAGATTAAATAAGAACTCGAAAAAATACACACATAATCTATTCTAGATCGAGGCTCGTTACCTAATTATGTTTCAATATTGCTTCTGAAATCAAAACCATTGGGTATATGAGATTTAGGGTTTGATGATGTTGAACGATGATAACGAATTTTTGGGTAAACAAGAAAGTTGTTCTTCCATTGATGATGAAATTTCTACGATAACTTTATCAGATCTTTAATTCAACTTTGGCTCAGTTAAAACCTGGTTGGGCTTTACTTCTTTAATGTGGAGTGATGATGTTTCTGAAGGTCTTAGGTATCCAAATCGGGTGATTTGTTTGGATTCGTCGGTCAAGATGAAAACAATGGTGAAAATGTAATTTGGGATTTGTGGTTCTGAATGGAGAAGTGATTTGTGGAGAAGGCGAGCTTGATGATGCAATGAAGGAAAATATGTGCCAAAGGTCTTCAGTAACATGATCAATTGCAGATGCGATATTTCCGAAGACCTTCAGGCGACTTAATGCTTTTGACGAAGAAGATGATGGCGAAGGAAAAATCACGACTTACAGCAAAATGTCTTCGGTGTCTAAAACCTGCTGTTGTCTTGCCGATGAAGGTTAATGGGAAGTCTAGGGTTGACTTCGTCGGCGATGGCATCCTAATCCTGCGTATCTCACAACCTTGAATTCAAAAATAAAATCGATTTGGTTGATCATCGGTGGAGAAGGTTGTATTGGAGAAGCGATTTTGAGGAGGCATTGAGATGGATTCTTAAGAGGTATATGTTGATGACGGAGAAAGAATGAGATCTGAATATCACGTAATTAATGGATTAATTTTAGAAAGTTTATTTTTAAATTTATATTATATTCCATAACTATAGGGATTTATTTTTAATAATTATTAATTGAAATTTGTAAAATACCTTATTTGCCCTTAAGAATTGATTGGACCATAATTGGTCCTACATTCACACAATTAATATCATTCACATATGAACCTATATATATATATATATATATATATATATATATATATATATATATATATATATATATATATATATATATATATATATATATATATATATATATATATATATTGGTGGTTGTCGAGGCCAACAAAAATAAACCATATTTCTAATACAAAAATTTGCGTATAGCGGTAAAGGGATCGTATCCACGGAGATTGGTTCAATTTGTAAAACTATGCAATCAATTCAAAAAGGTAATATATAAAACAACATAAAGTAAATAATGGGGGATTTTAGAAGGTTTTGAACTATAAATACTAAAAAGAGAGAAATAGTAAAGTAGGTTGTTATTTGTGAAAATAGTAAATTGACAAATTGGGAGAAAATGAGTTAGCATTGAGTTTCATCTCTTGAATCAATTAACTAGTTTATCATTATGGTTCTAGGTGCAATATCTTTGCTCAAATCAAAATGGCTATAACAACTTTGAATCTAGAGTTATCTCGATTCTTCTTAGTTTGTATGGATATCAAGAAAGCTCTATGACATCTTTCTTAATCAAAGTCATAAATCAAATAAGCATTTGGTTTAAATAAATGGAAAAATTTCATATATACCCTAAATAAAAAGGTAAATATCATATTTGCCCTATCTATAATTTAAATATCATATTTTCCCTAAATAAATATCTAAAATATCATATTTGCCCTAATTTTTTTAAAAATATTTTTAAACACTATTTTTTATCAAATGACTATTATACCCTTATTATAAATTTAGGTTTAAAATATCATATATACCCTTCAGGTTTTAAATATCGTAATGGGGCGGGTTTTGATTTTCATACCCGAAACGGGGGCGGGTCGGGGATGGATACTCATCGGAAATCCCATTCACCCACTGTCTTTATTACCCCATTAATTTGACTCTTAGATAGTTGTGTCTTCATTCTTCAATACACAACCTCACTCGTTTTTCAAGAATTCACAATAAAGAGATGTTAGTCATCGTTAATTCAATCTTTCGATCTTCACTGAATTACCTCAAGCTCTACGACTACGTGTTCATCCATGAACCCTCGGCAATTCAACGACTCATACTTCATCGACTTTAGCCCCTTTATTCATCATCGACAGCCTCAAGGGCCTTATTTCTGCTCTCGATTTTCTAATTTGATTCTGCACGACTGTACCTCAAGTTTGTAATCGAAAATTAATGTTTAAGGGTTAAGTCTCGATGTCTAATTTTGGTATAATCGACTTTGCATCTAATTTTTGATTCTACACCTCATGCTCGTAATCGAACTTATGAATCTCCGTTTTCAAACGCCCCTCCTTTCCTACGTTCACCCTTCATCCGTCCTCAAATGCCCCTTCCTGTGCGTGTTCATCTTCCTCCTTTGGATTCATTAACTACTTGTTTTGCTTACTAATGTTAGACATCATTCAATATCTAATCTCATGCTTCCCCTATTTGTCTATTTTTCTCTTCCTATCTGAGTAAATTCTTCTTAGGTTCTTGTCATCTTACAGATTTGGCAATTATTCATCTTTCAAATATCTATATGTTTAGATGTGTTTGAATTTTTATATTATCAGCACAGTCGAGTATACATAGAATTGAAGGATTACAATTGATTGAAGGATAATGTAGTACCCTTGCCAGTGCTGAATTCCTCATAGAGCAATAGAATACCAACAGAAGGGAGAAAACGGGATTGAGAATTACATGTTGTAAACGACGACTTCCAGTCGATTGGGATCAGAAAACAGCGGCAATGATCGAGTTTCTTGAACGTGATCGTGGCTTTTTGATCTGGCGACAGTCCGGCGACTGCCAGTCGATTGGAATCAGAAAACGGGCGGCAATGATCGAGTTTTTGGGAGGGTGGAGCAAACGGCATCGTGATCGTGGTATAGAGAAGCAATTAGATGATAGTGGTATATTGAGGCAATCAGAAAGAAAGGGTATTATGGTCAATAATGATTTTTTTAAAATTAAAAGGCTTTTAAATAATCAAAGATGATTTAAAATATTTATAAAATATTTAAAAATATGAGTTTGGGTATATATGATATTTTGAAGACTTATCTGGGTCAATTATTATATTTATATTTTAGATAGGGTACATATGATATTTATCTATTTATTTAGGGCATATATAATATTTTCCCTAAATAAATTGACTAGCATTATACTTTAAGAATCACCAAATTTAAAGGAAGCTAAAAGCTTAACTTCTACCTTAAAGATTAAAACTCCATGATTTTGAAATGAGATAATAAGCACCCGAGGGACCATTTTTGCAAAAAAAAAAAATTCAGCATCCATTTTTCGCTCAAAAAGTCTTCCGAACTCGTTTTTCGACCCCGTTTCAAGCAAAAATCTACATTTCTCAAAATAAACCACTTGGTAACATTCAAAATCATTGCACAAATATTTCGTTAGTCCAAAAATTAATTTATTCGGTATTGTTTTTAATTTTTTTAATTTTAACTTTTTTTTAAATTTTTTTCAAATCAAGATCCAAGTTTAAAGTCGGTATTTTTAAAAAATGAAAGTGAAAAGTATAACTTTAAATAAAGATCTCGATTATATATTCAATTCAAAAGCAACTTGAAATTATCAAAACATTGCAAAAAAATTTATTTGTGATCGAGAAAAATCGAAAGACGAATTTTCTTCCAAAAAGGTGCACTTGTTTAACATCTCTGGCAAGACCTAGTACCAACTTACGCTTCACCATTGTCAGATGCATCCATGACCGTGTTATCCAATATGCATGTGTTGGAGTTGCGAAGATCTACAAATGCCACATCATATTTCATCAAATTGCACACATCCAACCCAATCATCGTTCCTTCATTTTTTGGCTTCAAAGATGAGTAATTTCTTTTCCGCTTCAAATTCCTTTTGTCAAATCTTATTCGCACCCTCGTTCTCGACGATTTATCCACACCCAAATCAATTCGGTGTCGATCCAAGGGCTCAATCTTATCAACGAAGTACAAGGGTGACACATCACTCGGGCACCGCATGACATTATTGATATTGAACTCAATTTTCTCGCCATCAAACTCCATTGTTAATATACCCGCATCCACATCAATGATAGTCTTAGCGGTCTTCAAAAATGGTCTCCCCAACAATATCAATGTTTATTTCGACAAACATTTTTCATCCAAATCAATAACATAAAAATCCGAAGGAAAAACCAATTGATTCACTTGCACAAGAACATCCTCCAACACACCTCTAGGAGATACACATGATTTGTCCGCCAATTCAATTACCACACCCGTTTTGCTCAAAGGACCAATATTAAGCAATTTGTAGACCGAATAAGGCATGACATTGATAGAAGCACCCAAATCAAGCATGGCACTACTTATCATGACATCCCCAATTTTGCATGGGACGGTAAACATGCCCGAATCTTTGCATTTGGGCGGTAATCTTCTTTGAAGGACGGCGGACACATTTTCGCTCATGGTGACCTTTTCATTTCCTGTCAACTTCCTCTTGTTAGTGCAAAGATCTTTCAAATTTTTAGCATATCTTGGAATTTGTTGGATTGCGTCTAACAAAGGAATATTTATCTCCACCTTCCGCAACATGTTCATGATCTCATTTTCCTCTTCTTTTTTCTTTGAAGTAACAAATCGGGAAGGAAAAGGAGGTGGTATGACTATGGGTATTGGTGATTTTAGTGTCTTCATTTTTCTATCAACAATGGGTTCTTCGCTAGGGACAACTCCAATCTTCTCTTCTTTTTCTTGAGTAGTTCCTTTGACTTCATTTCCTCTAACTTGTCTTCCATTCCTTAAAGAAATTGCATTAACGGTTTCTCTAGGATTCTTTTCGGTTTGGGAGGGGAGTCTACCACGAGCTTCCAACTTTCTCACGGATGATGTTAGATCACCAATTTAAGCTTCTAGGTATGCAATGCTACTTTTAGTTTCTTGTTGGAACTTATAAGTACTCGTAGCCAATGATTTCACAATGTCTTCGAGGGACATTCCGGAACTACTTGGTTATCATTGGGGTTGTTGTTGTTGATATTGCAGTTGGTATTGTGGCCTTTGTTGGTAATGTTGTTGTTGTTGAGGCGCATAACTCAAGTTGGGATTTGGCTTCCAACTTGAATTATAAGATGCATGATAATCTGAGTGCCTTTGGTGTTGACCTTGGTGTCCTCCCATCATCGTGTTCACTTGTGCATCATCTTCATGTAAAGTAGGACACATATCTGTATGATGTCCCACATTGGCACAAATACCACACATTAACACTTGTTGACTATTTCCTTTCACGAATTGTTGGACAATGGTAGTCAACTAGACAAGCTTCGCTTCAAGGTTCGATGCGTTTACTTCCTTCGTTTGTGGTTGTGGGTCCCTACGCATGTCTTGTCGGGGCCTAAAATGTTGTGAATTTACGGTCATGGTTGATATGAGTTCTCTACTTTGTTGTGGTGTTTTGCTAAACATGTCACCGCCACTAGAAGCATCAACCAACCTTCTTTCAATGGGAAGCAAACCTTCGTAGAAGTGATGGATGAGAAGCTGTTCGGGAATTTGATGTTGGGGACAATTTGCATAAAGACTATTGAATCATTCCCAATAGTCATGAAGTGTTTCATTTTGGCCTTGGCGAATTCCGCAAATGTCGTTTCTAAGTGCGGAAGTTCTTGTAGCAGGATAGAACATGTCTAAGAATGCTCTTGTCATTTGAGGTCATGTATTTACCGATCCCGGTGGAAGGCAAAACAACCAATCTTTTGCTCGATCCGCCAACGAAAAGGGGAATGCCCTTAACTTGATTTGATCATCAGTAGCACCTTGCGGTTTCATGCTCGAGCAAATTATATGGAACATCTTCAAATGCATGTGAGGATTTTCATTTTCCAACCCATGATAGGTAGGAAGATAATGGACTAAACCAGACTTCAATTCCATTCCGGGTTCAAGATTGGGATATTGGATGCCAATGGGAGTTTGAGTGACATCCGTTTCCATCATTTGTCTTAAGGTTCTTTTGGGATTAAGGTCTTCCGCCATTGGAGGTGGGTTTATCGGAATGGGTGGTTCAAGGATTATGGGATGTGTATCAGTTGTGTTTGGGATAATTTCGGGAATTTCAGGAGGTGTTTCGGGAATTTCTTGTCGGGTATCGGGGCTTGACTCGGTCCCGATATCCGTCCCACTCGAAGAGTTGGATTGATTTCCCAATGCCACGGTGGCACCGGAACTTTGACGACTTCGAAGCCTCGTTTCCTTTCTCAAACGTCTTGCTTCTTTTTTGATTTCCGGAATGAATTCTAATATACATGTTCGAAGGGATCTGGGCATAGAAAAACAAACTTATTAAAAGTACCAATCCCCGGTAATGGCACCAAAATTTGGTGGTTGTGGAGGCCAAAAAAATAAACCTTACTTCTAGTACACAAATTTGCGTATAGCGGTAAAGGATCGTATCCACGGAGATTGGTTCAATTTGTAAAACAATGCGATCAATTCAAAACGAGATATATTTTTAAACAAAATAAAATAAAAAGGGAGATTTCATCACAATTCCAACTAGTCAGTTTATCATCAAGATTTATGGTGCAATGTATTTAATTTAATCTAGTTTGGCTAGAGCATCTCAAAAACTTGAAAAACCTAGATTCTTCTTAATTGTATGGAAATTAGAAAAGTTCTTAATAACCGTCTTAATCAAAGTAAAAAGTCAAGTTAGCATCCAACCCAAGTAAAATGACTAGCAATATGGATCTAAGAATCACCAAACTCAAAGGAAATCAATAAGCTGACATTTCTCCTTGAAGAACACAACTCCATGATTTTAAAAATGAATATAAGCATCCACAAAAATCATTTGTCACTAGTTTGTTTTAGAAATCGATTACATAATTAGAAAAACAAATGACAATAATCATTCAAGCATCCAAACTCATGATTAAGAACACAAGAACAACTTAGAATTTTAAACAAGTTGCATTCATAGATTAAGAACCAAATACTCATAAATCTTTCAAAACCCAACTAGTTGTTTAAGGATTTACCCAATATTGATAATAAAAGTTCTAGCCAAGCATGGCTAGAACAACAAGCATCAAAATGTAAATGAATATACCAAGCATAAATGTAGCAAAATCACAAACCCAAGTGAAGAAAATGTGGAGCAAAGCTTCAAGAAATCTTCTCCAAAGCTCCAAGGAAGCTCTCCCACGAAATCCTCTGGTCTAAAATGTGTAAAAGATGCTGAAAAACCCTTTTCCCAGACCCCTTTTAGTAGCCCTTAGCTTGAAATGACAAAAATGCCCATCAGCACGTTTTGCGCGGGTCGAGCAAAATTACAAAGGGATTCACACGGGTCGCGCAAAAGTACAATAAGCCCAATTTGTTTTTGACCTCTTTGACCACCATTTTGGGCTAGGTAAACCCAATGAAGCCCAAATATTTATTCTTGGTCCAATAGCTTGCTCTAAATCCAAGCCCGCTAAAAGATCCGAGCATCCAAAATTCTGCATTCGCTTATTTTTCCACTGCCGCTAGTCTTTAATAAAATCTACATTTAAACACAAAAACACTAGAAAGTATCCCCGAATGATAAAAATATAAAAATATAAAATATGCATGTGAATTATACTAAAAATGAAATAAAACGTGTTAAATAATTTATATATATATATATATATATATATATATATATATATATATATATATATATATATATATATATATATATATATATATATATATAGGTAGGTTCAAACAAGAATAATTAAAAGGTTGAGAACGTGAGGACAAATCTTAGCCATTTAAATCTCAAGATCAACGGTTTTGATAATTGTGCTGTTTATGTAAATACTACAAAGTTGAGATATCATTATGCAATTTAATTTATCAGGCAAGCTCATTATAGGGTTTTTGCTTTTTTTATGATAATCGGTTCCTTAATTCTCGTGGGTTAATTTTGGCAGTAATATTTCAATTTGGTATATCCGATCGTATTACCTCCACAATCCCGCAGAATCCCCTTCAAAGTTTGATCGATTGAACGAAGAACAAGCATCTGTGACTATCGTATTTCATCAACATTGGTGATTGCAAGGGTTTTGTCGATGGATTCTTGAAAAAACGACTCTAAATCACCTGAGATTACTAGAGGTATGTTTGAAATATGCTTTAACATCGAAATCTTGATTTTGAGTATTTGTGTCATTGATGAAATCGGGTCTAACATCATAATCTTGATTTTGATTTTAAAGTGTGTGAAAATCTGATTTTATAACTTATTTAATCTGTGTAATTGAGTTCGTATTTGTGATGTAAGATGAAAATTGGTTCACCAAGTATCTTAATCTAGTAACAAAAGTAATATAGGGTTTCATTGAAGTCAAAAATCGTAATGTAATTTAGCTGATTGATTGTTGATTTCGGTATTCATCGATGAATACACTCAATATGGGCAAACTTTCTTTATAATCGAGCTTTAAATGTATTGGAGATTGTGTATTCATCGATGAATACATGTAATTTGTAATTTTCTTTCATCAACTTCATTCTCTTTCTATACTGTAGTTAGATTCTTTATAACACTTCCCAATCTGCTTTCTTGTTAGTAACTTGATTTAGATTGAAACAATCATTAATTACATGCTTTAATCAATCTCACTGTTGCTTGCATATATGCCATCTGACTGAAAAAGCTGGTAGTGAAATGTAGAATTTTGGAATTTGCGATGTGAAGTTCTTTAATATGAATGAACTAAAGAATTTACAATGTAGGTCTGTTTTTATGGCCAAATTTTCTGTAGTTTCTTGTCCTCCAAGTGTAACCAGGGTTCTATTTATCTGCAAAAATAGATTTAATTCTCGTGATCTTTACTTACATGAATGAATACTTTTTTTTCAGGTTATATGTGTCATCAGTAAATAAATATAAGTATGTTGCTTGTGTATTCATCGATGAATACATACCCACATTGCCACATCACATATATAAATGTTATAAAACATTTTACCTGAGGGTTTTGTAAGTTGAATGCTATAATATTTCTATCTGCTGTTGCAACAACCATCAATGGATGTCTCACTGTAAGCCCATAACAACGGTCAGGAAGTTGCTGTGTGTGGACTAGACTCTGTTGTCTCAAATCCCAATACCTAAAAACATAAAAAAAGATCATAACAAAAAATCTATAAAAGAACCATAAAAATGAACAATATTTTAGTTAATTACACACCTTAGAGTTTTGTCCCAGCTTCCTGAAACCAAAAGATTCATCTCTGGAATCCAAGAAACCTGAGTTACAAAGTGGGTTGGTAATTACAACAGGATGATACAAGGTTGTTGTTATTTGTAAAGTAAATGTAAGTAGGTTGCTATTATTCATAAAGAAATAGTTACAAAGTAACCAAAGTGTCTTTTTTTTTAAAGTGTACAGCATGTTGTTTTGGACATGTTATTCATGTTTAATACTACTGTTATCTCTATTTGTTTGTCTAAATTTTGCATCTTAATGAGTTTTTCCATATCCATGGCTATATTCATTGATGAATACAGTTAGTATACGATCCGTTTGTGATATTATATAACGTTATTCATCGATGAATACAGACATCTAAATCCATTAATTCATACAGTTTAATAAGTTTAATATCAATTATATGTATTTTTTAATTTATAACGATTTTCTTTTATGTTTGCATTATATTTATAATATTTTTCTTTATGATTTCAGTTAGGAAAAAAACGAAAGAATAATGGAAAATACTGCCTTTAATAAGTTCACGAACAATCCATTCGATCCAGTCTTATTGGATGAAGATGATTCAGCTTCTGTGCGTACCATACCCAAGAAGATATCCATCACAGAAAGCAAAGCATCCGAAAACAAAGGTATCTTTTTCAATATAATTTAATTTTTTAATAAAGTATTTTACACTTACCACCTTAATCACATTTTGTTAGTTGTTTATTAAATGATAGTATCTGGCATACCGGTTGTCCCGTTAATATAAGTTACGAGAAGCGGACGAAGTTCAAAACCGAAAGACCATATGAAAACGTTTTTGTTCAATATGAAGATGATCCAGGTGAGTTATTTATCATATAAAGCAGTTAATTGTATTAATACATTCTACTTTTCATTGTAAACTAGTTAATTAACTTTCTTTTTAAATCCAGATGATGATTTCCAAAAAGCAGAAGGTCCGATCAAGATTAAAAAAAAGGAAACATGTGGACCACCATTCTTCTAAAGTTGACTCAAAAAAGGATCTTCTTCATCTTCGATTGTCCTTGCGTCTACATCTCTTGTCAAGGTCAAGAAGACTAAACACGATGCTAAAGGACGTATTCCGAGGGAGAATAGGGTATCAGCAAAGGTCATTCAGGATAATACTATCCTTAAAGTACGAACTTCTCCGAAACCCTTATTTGGTCTCATTCATTGTTTGGGGAATATTCTGAAAATCACTGTCGATAGCATTCCCACACAAATTGGTTATTACACAGTTTCAAATTTTGATTGTGATAAAATGTCGTTGGTCGTACAAGCTGGAAATATTGAAGTTGACCGTCAGGTTGTGCACGATATGTTGGGCCTTCCTTTAGGCGATATCGACATCACCGCGCTGCCTAACACACCTGATGATGACACGACTGTTAAGGACTGGCTGCAGCAATTCGGTGATGAAAGGGACATTCGCCCCAAAGGAGTGCATAAGATGATTATGAGATCATCGTCGGTTGATATACAGTTTAGAATCAGTTTTTTTGTTTTGATTTGCAACACTCTCGGGTAGTGCAAGTATGGGCACATGTGATTTGTAAGTGTTAACCAAAGTAACAAAACACTTTGATTTAGAAAATCTGGACTGGTGCAAGTATATAATAGAATGTCTGAAGCATACTGTCATGGCATGGCAACAATCAAAATCAAGATCACATTTCTATGGCCCCATCACTCTACTTACGGTATGTTTTTTACAATATCAATGAATCAAAAGTCGCATCTAACTTAGGCATAAATTCATTTGGTACGATTGGTTTCCACAATTTTCCATTTCTATCGGGTGAATCCACTTCGATACTGTTGTACGACTCATTTGTTGGATCCTCATCTTCAAATCCTACAAAAAAGAGACATCAATAAAATATTTAACTTTTCAATTCATAAAAACAACATTATCATTGATGAATACAACTAAATTTTAACATTACAAAATAACAAAGAATGTATGTTCATGGTGTACTAATAATCAATGACAAATACAATCAAATATCATGGATGCATGTATTCATCGATAGATGCAGACTATACGCTTGCAATATTTTTAATTTCATATCACTGTATTCATCGATGAATACAATATTCATTGATGAACACACGCTTTTCTGTAATCAATATACTCTTCCTTAACTGAATTATTTGGTTAAATATATTCACCAATGAATTCAAACTTCTCCAGAATTATCAAACATGTCTGTTACTATAATTTGTAACTGATTTTAAGAAAAAGTTAAATAACCAAAATTCAGTTATGAAGATGATTAATATATTATTCATTGATGAATATGGTTTATGGTGTACTAATAAGCAATGATGAATACAAACAAATATCATTGATTTTAAGAAAAAAGTTAAATAACTGATTTTTAACAAACCTGTATGTTGCTATAATTACTAACTGATTTTAAGGGAAAAGTTCAAAAAACAACACAATAACCTCCAAATTCAATGACGAATTTGCAGTTGTCGTCTGTTTTTTAATACAATTCATTGACGAATTCTATATTTATTGATAAAAACAAACTTTTCAGTAATCAATGTACTCTGCTAACCAACTAAAAAAACAAAAACAAAACCAACTAAACTATAACAAAAATCAGAACTTAATTGTTGTAAACAGACCACAAGAAAAATCAGTATGCATATATCTACTATTTCCTAATACCATTCATTGATGAATTCAGTTTTCATTGATGAAAACACACCATAACAAATTTCAGTGACAACCCCACATCTTATATACTCATCGACTAATAGTTAACATAATTCATTGACGAATTCAAGAAAAAAAACAATCACAAACCCAACTAAATGCAGAAAATCAATATTCTAGTCGATATTGTAATGAATTTCACGTATTAGAAAAAAAATCAGATTCTTACATTCGTCTTCGTATTCGTCTGCTTCGCTTGGACTGGACTCGTTATCGCTATATTCATTCTCTATTCCATCAATCGACATATTATCCAAATCATCTTCGCTTTTGTCGTAGAAATCTTGATTGTCGATTACGTGATGCTCGATCGTGAATACAATGAAAATCAATATTCTAGTCGAATGTCAATTACGTGATTACAATGAAAATCAATATTCTGTAACTTGAATGTTGATTTCGTGATGCTTGCTCGTGATTACGTGATGTTCGATCGACTAAAATATTGTTCTGCATTTAGTTGGGTTGTGATAACTACAATCAAGGAACGTGATATCGAATCCCAGCATATTAGGAAACTTGTAATTATCTTCGATGTTATTAATTAATAGAGAATTATTAAGATTACTATTATACCATTGTGAAACGATTGGTCCAGAATTGTCATCGCGTTCTCAACCTTTTAATTGTCCTCGTTTGAACCTCTCCCTATATATATATCTATATATATATATATATATATATATATATATATATATATATATATATATATATATATATATATATATATATATATATATATATATATATATATATATATACATATACAGGAATGAGTTCAAATGAAAACTACAAAAAGGTTAAGAACCATGATAACCGATATTCACACATTAAGAATCATGTTTTGTTTCGTTGTTTTGTTTTTTCAAAATTGTTTATTGTGTGAAAATACATCAAACTTAATAAATTTCTTTATTTTTTAATACGTTTTACAATATTCACAATATAATAAAATTTCTAGTTATTAAAATGTGAATACTATAACGTAATTTTTTTCTTTAAAACATATCAATATTGATGTCAAATAGCAAATGAATGATAATTATATATTTTTATGTGTTTGATAATTTTATTTTGATAAAAAAGACAAGTGTTAAAAATAAAAAATACAATATTATTAAACTGTAAATTAGTGGTTCTCACGATTCTAAACTTTTTAGGCCCTCAGGTGTGCCCTCTCACCTGAACTCACTTTTGGGGTGCCACCTCAGCTTCTCTCTCTTCTCCCCTCACCCCTAAAAATGGTCACCTCTCACTAACTCTCACTTCCTCTCACTTTTTAATTTAAAAACTTAATTAAAAAAATTAAAACTATTAATAACTTCAAAATAAAATACTTCATTAAAATCTAAATTTACATTAAAATGCAAATTTAAAAAAACACACGATAAGTTAAATCCTAGATACGATAAACTAAAACCTAAAATACGATAATTAAAAGCTAACTACGATCAACGAAACCTGGGTGAATTTTTGACAACATTCCACACATCGAGGTGCGTGAAATTTATGACAACATTCCACACATCGAGGTGCGTGAAATCAGTATCGTGTGTCACCCGATAATCTTGTAAGGCTTGTTTAACAATTTCAGCATCGGTGGTCCCCGGTTTTCGGTTCGCCGATAGTGGTCCGTAAATTTGGTTAAATTTATACAATTTATTAGACATATGTATCCATTTGTAACGAAGGTAATCCATACTTCAATATTGTATTGCACCCAAAATTCTGTGAAACAATTCCGCTATACGTTCCCAGAAACTGCGGTTGTTTCTCACGTTGTCGTCTTCTGATATGTTCATGATGGCAGTTGCTAAAGCTGCCTCTTCTTGTTGAGTCCACCCCAACGAATGTTTCAATTTCCCACCCCAGCCATTTTTTATAATAATATGTATGTGTGTGTATGAGAAATATATGAAATGTGTATGTATATATATAGAGGTAATTGAAAATAATTTAAAAAAAAAAGTAGTCGTTAGCCAACGGCTAACTCTTTTTCATCGCACGGTGCCAAGACGTCGCACGGGCTCTTATGTGCGAGCTGACCGCATGGGGTGGGGGGGGCAATGTTCACCGTGCCGTTGCACACGTTGGGTAGGAGGTCGCAACGGCATATCGAAAGGCCTTAGTGGTTCTCATTTGAACCTTTCTCTCTTTCTCTCTCTCTATATATATATATATATATATATATATATATATATATATATATATATATATATATATATATATATATATATATACATACATACATACATATATACATACATATAGATACATACATATATATATATATATATATATATATATATATATATATATATATATATATATATATATATATACATACATACATACATACATATATATATACATATATGTATGTATATATCTACATACATATACATACTGTAACATCCGTGTTTTGGGCCTAGGAGTTTTGGGCTTAAACCAACAAATAAAACTTATTTTGTAAATAAAGAAAAACAAATGAATAAATAAATTTAATATCTTGTTATATTTTATATGGTGAATAAATGAGCCAAATATAATTTTAAAAATCAAATTGTAACCAAAGGTGAGAAATGTTGTCATAGGGACTAAAAGTGTCAATTTGGCCAAACTTAACCATTGAGCTTTGACTAGTCAAGAATTGAGAAGGATTAGAGAATATTATGAAGGAATTGATGTGGGTTTTTAGATTAGGTCAGATAATTCCTTGAATTAATATTAAGGACCAAATCATTAAGAATTTTAGTGTAAGGGACCATTTATGTCAAGTTGGGAAACTAAGGGTTAGTGTTGACTTAGTCAATGACTCAAGTGAAAGAAATAATTGTATTTGGGGCATATGTATGATTATGGGGACTTCTAATGTGAATAATGGACTTTTGGGGTGTTGGGTGAAGAAGGACCAAACTTGAGGGACTAATGTTGCAAATTCTTGGAAGATGACTTGTTTTTGATAGGGGTTCTCCCCATTCCAGCCACAAACACGTTTTTGAGAGAAAGAGAGGGAGAAGATGGCGATTTTCATGGTTTCCAAAGAGATTTGTGCTTAGCTTTGAAGGATTATGCATACACTTGAAGATTCCAAGCAATCTAAGGTATAAACTCACATTTCTAGCCCTAGATTTCGAGTTTAGGTTTGGGGTTTGGACCCAATCCGAGTTTCTATGATGGGATGAGGTTCTCCTATGATTCCCCAATGTTTATTTGATGTTTCCAAGTTATTGGAGTCTATATTCAATCCATGGATGCTCTAGATTCAATTACTTGATTGATTTGGGTGTTATGAACCCTAGAATTTGGGGATTTGATGAATAGAGGAAGAATATTGAAATTGATGGATGATTATGGTAGTTTTGGATGAGGGGATTCATTTCTAATGATTCCCTAAGGATTCCAACCCTTGATTTGTAGTTTTAAACCATGAATCACTAGAAAATGAGAATTGGGTGTTGAAATGGGTTTTGTTCATGTAGATGATGATTTGATCTCTTGTTTAATGGATGGATGAATGAGTTAAGGTATCACTTTGGATGTATAAGTGAGGTGAGGATCATTTCCTAATGATTCCATGGAATGGAAGAAGGAATCTCCACTTGTAATCATCAATTGTAAGAATGGAATTGAGTCTTCCATGGTTTAAACTTATAGAGTGAAGTTATGATCATGAAATGTAATTGATTCATTTGAAATGGTTTTGAATAGTTTAATTGAGTCTAATGATGTGTATTTTGGGAAGGAATAATGTCCTTTTGATGTACATGAGTTTTGGGAAGAATCGGAACTAGAATCGGGTCGAAAATGAGTGAAAATGACCAAAAAATCGGGGTTGCAGCAGGTCTACACGACCCGTGCAGGGCCACACGACCCATGTAGGGGGTCTGGAGGCTACGGGTTGGTTTTCCTGTAATGCTACACGACCCGTGTAGGGCTACACGCCCCGTGTAGTCTGGGTTGGCCAGAAATGTCAGTTTTTGGGTTTTGAGCTTTATGGTTTGGGCTTCGGGTCCTTGTTTTAATGCCAATCTTTGGGAATGTTTTAACTAAGATTTTCCTTATATTAGAGAGTCAAGGACCTCATTTTAGATGATGGATGATTGTCCCTTCTTGGTGTGACTTTTAGATGAATCGAGTATAATATCTCCGTTCTTGTATTGTAGGAATGAGATATGTTGTAGTGACTTGGAGGTGAGATTAAGGACTTGAGCTAACACTCAAGTAAGATGATTTGATGGATGATATGACGTCTAGGAGCGCCTCCAAATGCATCAAACCGTGTGTGGAGTTAGTGTTGACTCGTCAGTTGACCTTGGGTGAGTTTACCGGGAGTACACATCCCAACTAATATCTTTTGTGTGTGTTATCAAATACGTTTCATGCATAATATTATGTGCAATGTGTTATATGATTACTACTTGTGCATTGCATGAAAATGTGTTTCTAAAGATGTTTTCAAATGAAGATTATGATGATGTTTTGAAAGATGTTTTGAGCATTCTATTTGTGCATCACATTGCATATAGGATGGGATTGACCGAGTGAACCTTATGACGAAGATGAAATGATTGTCCCGGATTTAGGGAAATCATGATTGTCCCGGATTTAGGGAAATCAAGGGCAAAATGCCCAAAATGAGATGTTTGTCCCGGATTTAGGGAAAACCGTTCCCGACAATAGGGAACCGCATGAGGGAGTTGCTAACCCTCATGGGGCTAGTGTGATGGCCACTAGTCCTAGTTTTGCCTATACGGCGATCGAGTGGCATGCTTCGTGCATGTCATTCGTGAACTTAGGTAGGTGCCATTGAGGTGAGTTGGACTTTTATGAGATGGACGTGGGTTTGGGATAGTTGCATCATGCATTGCATTTGCATATCATAACTATCTATTTTAAGTAAATCCTTATGATGTTTTGAGTAAGTTTTGAAGTGTGTGTAAAATCTATTTTTGGGGGTTTGTCCCGAGTGTGGTAGTTCACTGCTCACTCAAAATGGGTCAACCTCGGGTAAACTCACTAGGCATTTCAATTGCCTAACTTATTTTGATGTGTACTCAGGTTGAGAGGTTTAGATGACCTTAGAAGAGCTGGATGTTTAGAAGGCCACAGTTTGTGTGGTATCATTTAAATTGTGTAATGGTATTTGAATTGTTACAACCTTGCTATTTTATAAACTAAAATGTTTTATCTAAAATGGGACCAAACGTTGTTTTTCGCAACTTAAACCTAAATTATTTATCATTAAACCCCATGTGTTTTAAAATAGTTTTTGGAAGAAAATGACTTATTTGAAAATGTTGAAACTAAAGTTTTCACTAAAGGATGATTTCATTGATTAATGACGATAAACCATGGGTTAAAATGACGTTTTATGAAAAGCCTTAAGAGAGGGTGTTTCAATTTGGTATCAGAGCATGAGTTTAAGTGAACTATGTACTAGGAGTAGTGCTTAGACTTAAACTATGATGCTCTTAAGGATGTTTGACCTCTTAAGTAGTTGGCCTTTAGGACTTAATGGTAAATGCTTGCTTATGATTAAGATTTTAATCATTTAATTAGTGAATTCGGTTTGGCATGAGGAATATTCTTGGCAAGAGGATGCATGCATGAGGATTATTATGTGGAGATGAAGTGCCACCTTGAAGAATCAGGAGTACGTGGCAACATGAGGAGCAACTTAGTGTGAATGGCAACTTCTAAGGATGATAGAAGGCGAATAAAGGGACAACTTTATATTGGATGAAGCTCGAAGAGTAGTGAGATTTACAAGGTGGTGGACCTTGAGAAGTCGATTAAGGGATGAAGGAGTGTTAGAAGACTAGTGGAATCATAGTGTCAACCTTGGGCAAGCAAGGAGCATGATGAGCATGGTGTTAGCGAAGCGGATGGTAAGTGAAGACTGGGAGCTGTTGAAGAAATTCTTTGTCGTGACCCTTAAACCTTTCTTCCTTACCTTTACCTTCTTTTAAGACCCATCCGACATCTTTTAGTGTTCAAGTTGGTGACCTTGCCTTAGCTCTAGAAGACTAAGAGTATGTATTAATAGCATGGTTTGCGCCTTAATGTCCGAACTTGAGAAACATTGATGTAAGACACAAGAAGGACTTAGATCATTAGGTTCATTGGTAGTTAGTAATGGCTTAGTGACCAATGGAACCTTACGGGAATAGTGATTTACTAATTCATGTTAGGGTGAAGAGACATGGATGCATGATGAGACTAGAGGCCATAGGATCAAACCATTAATCATCTTGGGGTGTGTGAAGTAGTGAATAACCTACCATAATAAGAACTAAAGAATGACGTAAGGCCAATATTTTCAAAAGTATTGTAAAAAAAAAATGAGAAAATTTTTGTAAATAATTTTGAACAAGTATATCTTATGAAATGCAAGACTTTTATAGAAATAAATGACAAAGGGGCCATCATGAATCGGTAGTAAATACCCAGGATTGATGATCTCTTTGGAATTTTGATAATAAATTCAATGAAAATATATCCGTAGATAAATTTGAAACTTTATTGTTTTATATAAAAACGAATTCGAAAGTGTATTTTCTTTTCACAAAAGTTGATTAAAATTTTCTCCTAAAGAGCGAATTCTTCAAAACATTTATCACAAAGTTGAGTGTTCCAATCTTTTTGTAGAACAAGGGGTCGAGTTGAAGAAGATTCAAGTTTGATAATCCCATGCTTAAAAGGAAAACATTTTTGAAAAGAAACCCGAGATAAGTAATTTTTGAAGTAAAACAATTTGTAAAGTGAAATTTACAATACTTTGAGTTTTATAATATTTTAAAGCTAAAAACATGAAAAACCTTTAAGATTTTGGAAATGGATACTTAATTCCTTATCGGTGATTCCGGGGACGGAATCCTTTTAAGGGGTGGATAATTGTAACATCCGTGTTTTGGGCCTAGGAGTTTTGGGCTTAAACCAACAAATAAAACTTATTTTGTAAATAAAGAAAAACAAATGAATAAATAAATTTAATATCTTGTTATATTTTATATGGTGAATAAATGAGCCAAATATAATTTTAAAAATCAAATTGTAACCAAAGGTGAGAAATGTTGTCATAGGGACTAAAAGTGTCAATTTGGCCAAACTTAACCATTGAGCTTTGACTAGTCAAGAATTGAGAAGGATTAGAGAATATTATGAAGGAATTGATGTGGGTTTTTAGATTAGGTCAGATAATTCCTTGAATTAATATTAAGGACCAAATCATTAAGAATTTTAGTGTAAGGGACCATTTATGTCAAGTTGGGAAACTAAGGGTTAGTGTTGACTTAGTCAATGACTCAAGTGAAAGAAATAATTGTATTTGGGGCATATGTATGATTATGGGGACTTCTAATGTGAATAATGGACTTTTGGGGTGTTGGGTGAAGAAGGACCAAACTTGAGGGACTAATGTTGCAAATTCTTGGAAGATGACTTGTTTTTGATGGGGGTTCTCCCCATTCCAGCCACAAACACGTTTTTGAGAGAAAGAGAGGGAGAAGATGGCGATTTTCATGGTTTCCAAAGAGATTTGTGCTTAGCTTTGAAGGATTATGCATACACTTGAAGATTCCAAGCAATCTAAGGTATAAACTCACATTTCTAGCCCTAGATTTCGAGTTTAGGTTTGGGGTTTGGACCCAATCCGAGTTTCTATGATGGGATGAGGTTCTCCTATGATTCCCCAATGTTTATTTGATGTTTCCAAGTTATTGGAGTCTATATTCAATCCATGGATGCTCTAGATTCAATTACTTGATTGATTTGGGTGTTATGAACCCTAGAATTTGGGGATTTGATGAATAGAGGAAGAATATTGAAATTGATGGATGATTATGGTAGTTTTGGATGAGGGGATTCATTTCTAATGATTCCCTAAGGATTCCAACCCTTGATTTGTAGTTTTAAACCATGAATCACTAGAAAATGAGAATTGGGTGTTGAAATGGGTTTTGTTCATGTAGATGATGATTTGATCTCTTGTTTAATGGATGGATGAATGAGTTAAGGTATCACTTTGGATGTATAAGTGAGGTGAGGATCATTTCCTAATGATTCCATGGAATGGAAGAAGGAATCTCCACTTGTAATCATCAATTGTAAGAATGGAATTGAGTCTTCCATGGTTTAAACTTATAGAGTGAAGTTATGATCATGAAATGTAATTGATTCATTTGAAATGGTTTTGAATAGTTTAATTGAGTCTAATGATGTGTATTTTGGGAAGGAATAATGTCCTTTTGATGTACATGAGTTTTGGGAAGAATCGGAACTAGAATCGGGTCGAAAATGAGTGAAAATGACCAAAAAATCGGGGTTGCAGCAGGTCTACACGACCCGTGCAGGGCCACACGACCCATGTAGGGGGTCTGGAGGCTACGGGTTGGTTTTCCTGTAATGCTACACGACCCGTGTAGGGCTACACGCCCCGTGTAGTCTGGGTTGGCCAGAAATGTCAGTTTTTGGGTTTTGAGCTTTATGGTTTGGGCTTCGGGTCCTTGTTTTAATGCCAATCTTTGGGAATGTTTTAACTAAGATTTTCCTTATATTAGAGAGTCAAGGACCTCATTTTAGATGATGGATGATTGTCCCTTCTTGGTGTGACTTTTAGATGAATCGAGTATAATATCTCCGTTCTTGTATTGTAGGAATGAGATATGTTGTAGTGACTTGGAGGTGAGATTAAGGACTTGAGCTAACACTCAAGTAAGATGATTTGATGGATGATATGACGTCTAGGAGCGCCTCCAAATGCATCAAACCGTGTGTGGAGTTAGTGTTGACTCGTCAGTTGACCTTGGGTGAGTTTACCGGGAGTACACATCCCAACTAATATCTTTTGTGTGTGTTATCAAATACGTTTCATGCATAATATTATGTGCAATGTGTTATATGATTACTACTTGTGCATTGCATGAAAATGTGTTTCTAAAGATGTTTTCAAATGAAGATTATGATGATGTTTTGAAAGATGTTTTGAGCATTCTATTTGTGCATCACATTGCATATAGGATGGGATTGACCGAGTGAACCTTATGACGAAGATGAAATGATTGTCCCGGATTTAGGGAAATCATGATTGTCCCGGATTTAGGGAAATCAAGGGCAAAATGCCCAAAATGAGATGTTTGTCCCGGATTTAGGGAAAACCGTTCCCGACAATAGGGAACCGCATGAGGGAGTTGCTAACCCTCATGGGGCTAGTGTGATGGCCACTAGTCCTAGTTTTGCCTATACGGGGATCGAGTGGCATGCTTCGTGCATGTCATTCGTGAACTTAGGTAGGTGCCATTGAGGTGAGTTGGACTTTTATGAGATGGACGTGGGTTTGGGATAGTTGCATCATGCATTGCATTTGCATATCATAACTATCTATTTTAAGTAAATCCTTATGATGTTTTGAGTAAGTTTTGAAGTGTGTGTAAAATCTATTTTTGGGGGTTTGTCCCGAGTGTGGTAGTTCACTGCTCACTCAAAATGGGTCAACCTCGGGTAAACTCACTAGGCATTTCAATTGCCTAACTTATTTTGATGTGTACTCAGGTTGAGAGGTTTAGATGACCTTAGAAGAGCTGGATGTTTAGAAGGCCACAGTTTGTGTGGTATCATTTAAATTGTGTAATGGTATTTGAATTGTTACAACCTTGCTATTTTATAAACTAAAATGTTTTATCTAAAATGGGACCAAACGTTGTTTTCCGCAACTTAAACCTAAATTATTTATCATTAAACCCCATGTGTTTTAAAATAGTTTTTGGAAGAAAATGACTTATTTGAAAATGTTGAAACTAAAGTTTTCACTAAAGGATGATTTCATTGATTAATGACGATAAACCATGGGTTAAAATGACGTTTTATGAAAAGCCTTAAGAGAGGGTGTTTCAATTTGGTATCAGAGCATGAGTTTAAGTGAACTAGGTACTAGGAGTAGTGCTTAGACTTAAACTATGATGCTCTTAAGGATGTTTGACCTCTTAAGTAGTTGGCCTTTAGGACTTAATGGTAAATGCTTGCTTATGATTAAGATTTTAATCATTTAATTAGTGAATTCGGTTTGGCATGAGGAATATTCTTGGCAAGAGGATGCATGCATGAGGATTATTATGTGGAGATGAAGTGCCACCTTGAAGAATCAGGAGTACGTGGCAACATGAGGAGCAACTTAGTGTGAATGGCAACTTCTAAGGATGATAGAAGGCGAATAAAGGGACAACTTTATATTGGATGAAGCTCGAAGAGTAGTGAGATTTACAAGGTGGTGGACCTTGAGAAGTCGATTAAGGGATGAAGGAGTGTTAGAAGACTAGTGGAATCATAGTGTCAACCTTGGGCAAGCAAGGAGCATGATGAGCATGGTGTTAGCGAAGCGGATGGTAAGTGAAGACTGGGAGCTGTTGAAGAAATTCTTTGTCGTGACCCTTAAACCTTTCTTCCTTACCTTTACCTTCTTTTAAGACCCATCCGACATCTTTTAGTGTTCAAGTTGGTGACCTTGCCTTAGCTCTAGAAGACTAAGAGTATGTATTAATAGCATGGTTTGCGCCTTAATGTCCGAACTTGAGAAACATTGATGTAAGACACAAGAAGGACTTAGATCATTAGGTTCATTGGTAGTTAGTAATGGCTTAGTGACCAATGGAACCTTACGGGAATAGTGATTTACTAATTCATGTTAGGGTGAAGAGACATGGATGCATGATGAGACTAGAGGCCATAGGATCAAACCATTAATCATCTTGGGGTGTGTGAAGTAGTGAATAACCTACCATAATAAGAACTAAAGAATGACATAAGGCCAATATTTTCAAAAGTATTGTAAAAAAAAAAAATTGAGAAAATTTTTGTAAATAATTTTGAACAAGTATATCTTATGAAATGCAAGACTTTTATAGAAATAAATGACAAAGGGGCCATCATGAATCGTAGTAAATACCCAGGATTGATGATCTCTTTGGAATTTTGATAATAAATTCAATGAAAATATATCCGTAGATAAATTTGAAACTTTATTGTTTTATATAAAAACGAATTCGAAAGTGTATTTTCTTTTCACAAAAGTTGATTAAAATTTTCTCCTAAAGAGCGAATTCTTCAAAACATTTATCACAAAGTTGAGTGTTCCAATCTTTTTGTAGAACAAGGGGTCGAGTTGAAGAAGATTCAAGTTTGATAATCCCATGCTTAAAAGGAAAACATTTTTGAAAAGAAACCCGAGATAAGTAATTTTTGAAGTAAAACAATTTGTAAAGTGAAATTTACAATACTTTGAGTTTTATAATATTTTAAAGCTAAAAACATGAAAAACCTTTAAGATTTTGGAAATGGATACTTAATTCCTTATCGGTGATTCCGGGGACGGAATCCTTTTAAGGGGTGGATAATTGTAACATCCGTGTTTTGGGCCTAGGAGTTTTGGGCTTAAACCAACAAATAAAACTTATTTTGTAAATAAAGAAAAACAAATGAATAAATAAATTTAATATCTTGTTATATTTATATGGTGAATAAATGAGCCAAATATAATTTTAAAAATCAAATTGTAACCAAAGGTGAGAAATGTTGTCATAGGGACTAAAAGTGTCAATTTGGCCAAACTTAACCATTGAGCTTTGACTAGTCAAGAATTGAGAAGGATTAGAGAATATTATGAAGGAATTGATGTGGGTTTTTAGATTAGGTCAGATAATTCCTTGAATTAATATTAAGGACCAAATCATTAAGAATTTTAGTGTAAGGGACCATTTATGTCAAGTTGGGAAACTAAGGGTTAGTGTTGACTTAGTCAATGACTCAAGTGAAAGAAATAATTGTATTTGGGGCATATGTATGATTATGGGGACTTCTAATGTGAATAATGGACTTTTGGGGTGTTGGGTGAAGAAGGACCAAACTTGAGGGACTAATGTTGCAAATTCTTGGAAGATGACTTGTTTTTGATGGGGGTTCTCCCCATTCCAGCCACAAACACGTTTTTGAGAGAAAGAGAGGGAGAAGATGGCGATTTTCATGGTTTCCAAAGAGATTTGTGCTTAGCTTTGAAGGATTATGCATACACTTGAAGATTCCAAGCAATCTAAGGTATAAACTCACATTTCTAGCCCTAGATTTCGAGTTTAGGTTTGGGGTTTGGACCCAATCCGAGTTTCTATGATGGGATGAGGTTCTCCTATGATTCCCCAATGTTTATTTGATGTTTCCAAGTTATTGGAGTCTACATTCAATCCATGGATGCTCTAGATTCAATTACTTGATTGATTTGGGTGTTATGAACCCTAGAATTTGGGGATTTGATGAATAGAGGAAGAATATTGAAATTGATGGATGATTATGGTAGTTTTGGATGAGGGGATTCATTTCTAATGATTCCCTAAGGATTCCAACCCTTGATTTGTAGTTTTAAACCATGAATCACTAGAAAATGAGAATTGGGTGTTGAAATGGATTTTGTTCATGTAGATGATGATTTGATCTCTTGTTTAATGGATGGATGAATGAGTTAAGGTATCAATTTGGATGTATAAGTGGGGTGAGGATCATTTCCTAATGATTCCATGGAATGGAAGAAGGAATCTCCACTTGTAATCATCAATTGTAAGAATGGAATTGAGTCTTCCATGGTTTAAACTTATAGAGTGAAGTTATGATCATGGAATGTAATTGATTCATTTGAAATGGTTTTGAATAGTTTAATTGAGTCTAATGATGTGTATTTTGGGAAGGAATAATGTCCTTTTGATGTACATGAGTTTTGGGAAGAATCGGAACTAGAATCGGATCGAAAATGAGTGAAAATGACCAAAAAATCGGGGTTGCAGCAGGTCTACACGACCCGTGCAGGGCCACACGACCCGTGTAGGGGGTCTGGAGGCTACGGGTTGGTTTTCCTGTAATGCTACACGACCCGTGTAGGGCTACACGCCCCGTGTAGTCTGGGTTGGCCAGAAATGTCAGTTTTTGGGTTTTGAGCTTTATGGTTTGGGCTTCGGGTCCTTGTTTTAATGCCAATCTTTGGGAATGTTTTAACTAAGATTTTCCTTATATTAGAGAGTCAAGGACCTCATTTTAGATGATGGATGATTGTCCCTTCTTGGTGTGACTTTTAGATGAATCGAGTATAATATCTCCGTTCTTGTATTGTAGGAATGAGATATGTTGTAGTGACTTGGAGGTGAGATTAAGGACTTGAGCTAACACTCAAGTAAGATGATTTGATGGATGATATGACGTCTAGGAGCGCCTCCAAATGCATCAAACCGTGTGTGGAGTTAGTGTTGACTCGTCAGTTGACCTTGGGTGAGTTTACCGGGAGTACACATCCCAACTAATATCTTTTGTGTGTGTTATCAAATACGTTTCATGCATAATATTATGTGCAATGTGTTATATGATTACTACTTGTGCATTGCATGAAAATGTGTTTCTAAAGATGTTTTCAAATGAAGATTATGATGATGTTTTGAAAGATGTTTTGAGCATTCTATTTGTGCATCACATTGCATATAGGATGGGATTGACCGAGTGAACCTTATGACGAAGATGAAATGATTGTCCCGGATTTAGGGAAATCATGATTGTCCCGGATTTAGGGAAATCAAGGGCAAAATGCCCAAAATGAGATGTTTGTCCCGGATTTAGGGAAAACCGTTCCCGACAATAGGGAACCGCATGAGGGAGTTGCTAACCCTCATGGGGCTAGTGTGATGGCCACTAGTCCTAGTTTTGCCTATACGGCGATCGAGTGGCATGCTTCGTGCATGTCATTCGTGAACTTAGGTAGGTGCCATTGAGGTGAGTTGGACTTTTATGAGATGGACGTGGGTTTGGGATAGTTGCATCATGCATTGCATTTGCATATCATAACTATCTATTTTAAGTAAATCCTTATGATGTTTTGAGTAAGTTTTGAAGTGTGTGTAAAATCTATTTTTGGGGGTTTGTCCCGAGTGTGGTAGTTCACTGCTCACTCAAAATAGGTCAACCTCGGGTAAACTCACTAGGCATTTCAATTGCCTAACTTATTTTGATGTGTACTCAGGTTGAGAGGTTTAGATGACCTTAGAAGAGCTGGATGTTTAGAAGGCCACAGTTTGTGTGGTATCATTTAAATTGTGTAATGGTATTTGAATTGTTACAACCTTGCTATTTTATAAACTAAAATGTTTTATCTAAAATGGGACCAAACGTTGTTTTCCGCAACTTAAACCTAAATTATTTATCATTAAACCCCATGTGTTTTAAAATAGTTTTTGGAAGAAAATGACTTATTTGAAAATGTTGAAACTAAAGTTTTCACTAAAGGATGATTTCATTGATTAATGACGATAAACCATGGGTTAAAATGACGTTTTATGAAAAGCCTTAAGAGAGGGTGTTTCAATTTGGTATCAGAGCATGAGTTTAAGTGAACTAGGTACTAGGAGTAGTGCTTAGACTTAAACTATGATGCTCTTAAGGATGTTTGACCTCTTAAGTAGTTGGCCTTTAGGACTTAATGGTAAATGCTTGCTTATGATTAAGATTTTAATCATTTAATTAGTGAATTCGGTTTGGCATGAGGAATATTCTTGGCAAGAGGATGCATGCATGAGGATTATTATGTGGAGATGAAGTGCCACCTTGAAGAATCAGGAGTACGTGGCAACATGAGGAGCAACTTAGTGTGAATGGCAACTTCTAAGGATGATAGAAGGCGAATAAAGGGACAACTTTATATTGGATGAAGCTCGAAGAGTAGTGAGATTTACAAGGTGGTGGACCTTGAGAAGTCGATTAAGGGATGAAGGAGTGTTAGAAGACTAGTGGAATCATAGTGTCAACCTTGGGCAAGCAAGGAGCATGATGAGCATGGTGTTAGCGAAGCGGATGGTAAGTGAAGACTGGGAGCTGTTGAAGAAATTCTTTGTCGTGACCCTTAAACCTTTCTTCCTTACCTTTACCTTCTTTTAAGACCCATCCGACATCTTTTAGTGTTCAAGTTGGTGACCTTGCCTTAGCTCTAGAAGACTAAGAGTATGTATTAATAGCATGGTTTGCGCCTTAATGTCCGAACTTGAGAAACATTGATGTAAGACACAAGAAGGACTTAGATCATTAGGTTCATTGGTAGTTAGTAATGGCTTAGTGACCAATGGAACCTTACGGGAATAGTGATTTACTAATTCATGTTAGGGTGAAGAGACATGGATGCATGATGAGACTAGAGGCCATAGGATCAAACCATTAATCATCTTGGGGTGTGTGAAGTAGTGAATAACCTACCATAATAAGAACTAAAGAATGACGTAAGGCCAATATTTTCAAAAGTATTGTAAAAAAAAAATTGAGAAAATTTTTGTAAATAATTTTGAACAAGTATATCTTATGAAATGCAAGACTTTTATAGAAATAAATGACAAAGGGGCCATCATGAATCGGTAGTAAATACCCAGGATTGATGATCTCTTTGGAATTTTGATAATAAATTCAATGAAAATATATCCGTAGATAAATTTGAAACTTTATTGTTTTATATAAAAACGAATTCGAAAGTGTATTTTCTTTTCACAAAAGTTGATTAAAATTTTCTCCTAAAGAGCGAATTCTTCAAAACATTTATCACAAAGTTGAGTGTTCCAATCTTTTTGTAGAACAAGGGGTCGAGTTGAAGAAGATTCAAGTTTGATAATCCCATGCTTAAAAGGAAAACATTTTTGAAAAGAAACCCGAGATAAGTAATTTTTGAAGTAAAACAATTTGTAAAGTGAAATTTACAATACTTTGAGTTTTATAATATTTTAAAGCTAAAAACATGAAAAACCTTTAAGATTTTGGAAATGGATACTTAATTCCTTATCGGTGATTCCGGGGACGGAATCCTTTTAAGGGGTGGATAATTGTAACATCCGTGTTTTGGGCCTAGGAGTTTTGGGCTTAAACCAACAAATAAAACTTATTTTGTAAATAAAGAAAAACAAATGAATAAATAAATTTAATATCTTGTTATATTTTATATGGTGAATAAATGAGCCAAATATAATTTTAAAAATCAAATTGTAACCAAAGGTGAGAAATGTTGTCATAGGGACTAAAAGTGTCAATTTGGCCAAACTTAACCATTGAGCTTTGACTAGTCAAGAATTGAGAAGGATTAGAGAATATTATGAAGGAATTGATGTGGGTTTTTAGATTAGGTCAGATAATTCCTTGAATTAATATTAAGGACCAAATCATTAAGAATTTTAGTGTAAGGGACCATTTATGTCAAGTTGGGAAACTAAGGGTTAGTGTTGACTTAGTCAATGACTCAAGTGAAAGAAATAATTGTATTTGGGGCATATGTATGATTATGGGGACTTCTAATGTGAATAATGGACTTTTGGGGTGTTGGGTGAAGAAGGACCAAACTTGAGGGACTAATGTTGCAAATTCTTGGAAGATGACTTGTTTTTGATGGGGGTTCTCCCCATTCCAGCCACAAACACGTTTTTGAGAGAAAGAGAGGGAGAAGATGGCGATTTTCATGGTTTCCAAAGAGATTTGTGCTTAGCTTTGAAGGATTATGCATACACTTGAAGATTCCAAGCAATCTAAGGTATAAACTCACATTTCTAGCCCTAGATTTCGAGTTTAGGTTTGGGGTTTGGACCCAATCCGAGTTTCTATGATGGGATGAGGTTCTCCTATGATTCCCCAATGTTTATTTGATGTTTCCAAGTTATTGGAGTCTACATTCAATCCATGGATGCTCTAGATTCAATTACTTGATTGATTTGGGTGTTATGAACCCTAGAATTTGGGGATTTGATGAATAGAGGAAGAATATTGAAATTGATGGATGATTATGGTAGTTTTGGATGAGGGGATTCATTTCTAATGATTCCCTAAGGATTCCAACCCTTGATTTGTAGTTTTAAACCATGAATCACTAGAAAATGAGAATTAGGTGTTGAAATGGGTTTTGTTCATGTAGATGATGATTTGATCTCTTGTTTAATGGATGGATGAATGAGTTAAGGTATCAATTTGGATGTATAAGTGGGGTGAGGATCATTTCCTAATGATTCCATGGAATGGAAGAAGGAATCTCCACTTGTAATCATCAATTGTAAGAATGGAATTGAGTCTTCCATGGTTTAAACTTATAGAGTGAAGTTATGATCATGGAATGTAATTGATTCATTTGAAATGGTTTTGAATAGTTTAATTGAGTCTAATGATGTGTATTTTGGGAAGGAATAATGTCCTTTTGATGTACATGAGTTTTGGGAAGAATCGGAACTAGAATCGGATCGAAAATGAGTGAAAATGACCAAAAAATCGGGGTTGCAGCAGGTCTACACGACCCGTGCAGGGCCACACGACCCGTGTAGGGGGTCTGGAGGCTACGGGTTGGTTTTCCTGTAATGCTACACGACCCGTGTAGGGCTACACGCCCCGTGTAGTCTGGGTTGGCCAGAAATGTCAGTTTTTGGGTTTTGAGCTTTATGGTTTGGGCTTCGGGTCCTTGTTTTAATGCCAATCTTTGGGAATGTTTTAACTAAGATTTTCCTTATATTAGAGAGTCAAGGACCTCATTTTAGATGATGGATGATTGTCCCTTCTTGGTGTGACTTTTAGATGAATCGAGTATAATATCTCCGTTCTTGTATTGTAGGAATGAGATATGTTGTAGTGACTTGGAGGTGAGATTAAGGACTTGAGCTAACACTCAAGTAAGATGATTTGATGGATGATATGACGTCTAGGAGCGCCTCCAAATGCATCAAACCGTGTGTGGAGTTAGTGTTGACTCGTCAGTTGACCTTGGGTGAGTTTACCGGGAGTACACATCCCAACTAATATCTTTTGTGTGTGTTATCAAATACGTTTCATGCATAATATTATGTGCAATGTGTTATATGATTACTACTTGTGCATTGCATGAAAATGTGTTTCTAAAGATGTTTTCAAATGAAGATTATGATGATGTTTTGAAAGATGTTTTGAGCATTCTATTTGTGCATCACATTGCATATAGGATGGGATTGACCGAGTGAACCTTATGACGAAGATGAAATGATTGCCCCGGATTTAGGGAAATCATGATTGTCCCGGATTTAGGGAAATCAAGGGCAAAATGCCCAAAATGAGATGTTTGTCCCGGATTTAGGGAAAACCGTTCCCGACAATAGGGAACCGCATGAGGGAGTTGCTAACCCTCATGGGGCTAGTGTGATGGCCACTAGTCCTAGTTTTGCCTATACGGGGATCGAGTGGCATGCTTCGTGCATGTCATTCGTGAACTTAGGTAGGTGCCATTGAGGTGAGTTGGACTTTTATGAGATGGACGTGGGTTTGGGATAGTTGCATCATGCATTGCATTTGCATATCATAACTATCTATTTTAAGTAAATCCTTATGATGTTTTGAGTAAGTTTTGAAGTGTGTGTAAAATCTATTTTTGGGGGTTTGTCCCGAGTGTGGTAGTTCACTGCTCACTCAAAATGGGTCAACCTCGGGTAAACTCACTAGGCATTTCAATTACCTAACTTATTTTGATGTGTACTCAGGTTGAGAGGTTTAGATGACCTTAGAAGAGCTGGATGTTTAGAAGGCCACAGTTTGTGTGGTATCATTTAAATTGTGTAATGGTATTTGAATTGTTACAACCTTGCTATTTTATAAACTAAAATGTTTTATCTAAAATGGGACCAAACGTTGTTTTCCGCAACGTAAACCTAAATTATTTATCATTAAACCCCATGTGTTTTAAAATAGTTTTTGGAAGAAAATGACTTATTTGAAAATGTTGAAACTAAAGTTTTCACTAAATGATGATTTCATTGATTAATGACGATAAACCTGAAAGGTTTTCTGCAACCATGAACTAAAAAATCCTAAGTTCACATGCAACCTATAAGGATCTATGTTTTCTTCTAATTGAACATATAACAAATCCTAAAGGCCATAAGAAAATTAACTAAAAGAATAAAATTAGAGAAACCAACCTTTTAGAATTTTCTGGAAGCTGAGCAGCAAAACTATCCTGCCTCAAATGAGATCACACCCAAGCCAAGAGGATTATGGATCGATATTCCAGAGAGAAATAATAGAATGAGCGACTGATAATGAGGTCTAGGGTTCCCTATTTATAGGGAACCATAGGGTAAAGCTAGAAACCCTAGCCGCAACCCATTTTCCGGATTATGTGTACGCGCGCCGCGACCTTTACATTGGCGCGCCGCGCGTCCCAATTCAAATATTGAATTCGTACGGATATGTACGCGCGTCGCAGCCTTTACATTGGCGCGCCGCGCGCCGCAATTCAACTATTGAATTCGTACGACTTTAATCCCTGACCTCCTGATTAATCCAATTAATGTCACAGAAATTAATCCAATTAATTTCTGATTAATTATTAATCAAACAATATCATTTCTAATTAATATATTATCTCCATAATATATTAACAAACAATATCTTGATTTATTAGTCATATAATAAATCAACCCTCTCTCTCTACTTAACTTTCCAACAAACCTCCAGCCATGAGGGCAACCCAAATGGACTGTGCTACTATTAATTAGGCAAATACTAATTATTAGCCATGACTTAGACACCTAATCCAACAGTCTCCCACTTGGATAAGTCTATGACTATAATTACCAATTTAACCTCTAATTAACCAGCACTTTTAGCTTCCTAGAAACCACTGTCAAACTCTGATCTAATCAGTTCTGTCCATAGATAAGTGATCAGATGATCCTCCGTCCAACAAGATATTTTCAGACTCAAGACATGGATTAAAGTCAATCCCGGTCTGATTCACTGTTCCTCGATTTCCGATTTGCATATGACTCTTAGACTACCAATTTAGTCCCGGTTGGCCAACCATTTTAGTCAACTTCAAATTCATCGAGAGGCCTACAGATATCTGTTCCCGTTAGGGTCAAGGGACGAATAAGCTTCGACTCATATACTTATGTCTTTTACCAGACAAATCACTCACAACAATACGTTTTATAACACCGAGTTACCGATGCGTTTTCATATTATCAATGAACAACCGTCTAATAAATCATAACTCATATGTCTTAGCTTAAAGATCAAAAGATATTATCGTCTCAACATTGCTCGTGATGAAATCCATGAAGCAATCCATTGAGCACGGGTTTATCCAATACTCAAATCTCCATTTCCAAGTACTCACGAATGGTGCAGCAATCCAATTGCAATGTCTAACTCCTTAGACAATCTATTACCAATTCATGACAGTCTTACTTCACACTTACTCCCAAAAAGTGTAATCGACTGTGGATATTTGAATAATCCAATTATTCAGGAAGTAAAACATGCAAAATGAAACACAATGATAAAGTATTGACAAAGTAGTAAACCATTACTCATTAATAAATCTCTATTATTAAATCACAAGAGTCAAATACAATACATTGTTACAAGTTTCGAAACCTATCTAATTTACATAAACTTTATATCATCTCTTAATCCAATGCTCCTAGCATGCTGATTGTGCTTAATCCTACTCAGAGCCTTTGTCAAGGGATCTGCAGGATTATCTTCCGATGATACCCTCTTTACCACGATGTGACCTTCTTCTACCTTATGCCTTATGTAGTGGTACTTTCTGTCGATATGCCTGGACTTTCCATGGTCTCGCGGTTCCTTTGTCAAGGCGACCGCACCTTCGTTATCGCAGAACAGTTCCACGGGCTCCTGAATACTCGGGACTACTCCAAGGTCACCGATGAAGTTCTTCAGCCAAGCCGCTTCCTTTGACGCTTCACTTGCTGCTATATACTCTGATTCACATGTAGAATCAGCCACCGTATCTTGCTTGGAACTTTTCCAAGTTACTGCTCCTCCGTTCAAAAGGAATACCCAGCCAGACTGAGACCGACCACTGTCTCTATCCGTCTGAAAACTGGCATCCGTATATCCTTCAACTCTCAATGTATCACTGCCTCCAAGGATCAACACCATGTCCTTTGTCCTTCGCAGATACTTGAGTATATTCTTTACAGCTATCCAATGCGCCCTTCCAGGGTTACCCTGGTACCGACTGACCATGCTTAAAGCAAAGGCCACGTCAGGGCGAGTACACGTCATAGCGTACATGATCGATCCTACAGCCGAAGCGTAAGGTACCCGACTCATTTCAGCTATTTCTTCGTCTGTACTCGGACTTTGAGTCTTACTCAATTTTGCATTACTTTGGATAGGTAGCTCTCCCTTCTTGGAATTTTCCATACTAAACCTTTTCAGTACCTTTTCCAAGTATGTACCCTGACTAAGTCCAATTAGTCTCTTCTTCCTATCTCTCAATATTCTTATCCCGAGAATGTAGGCAGCCTCTCCTAGGTCCTTCATGGCGAAACATTTCCCAAGCCAAGCCTTGACATCTTGCAAGGTTGGGATATCGTTTCCCATGAGCAGTATGTCATCGACATACAGCACCAGAAAGGTGACTATACTCCCACTAGCCTTGACATATACGCAGGACTCATCCTCGCTCCTAGAGAAACCAAACTCTTTGACTTTCTCATGGAAACAAAGATTCCAGCTGCGAGAAGCTTGCTTCAATCCGTAGATTGATCTCTCAAGCTTACACACCTTATTAGGATACTTTGCATCGACAAAACCCTCTGGCTGATTCATGTAAACATCCTCAGTCAACTTCCCATTAAGGAAAGCGGTTTTGACGTCCATCTGCCAAATTTCATAGTCATGAAATGCAGCTATGGCCAGCATAATCCTAATAGACTTTATCTTGGCTACTGGTGAGAAGGTCTCGTCATAGTCAACCCCTGGGGTTTGAGTAAAGCCCGTCGCAACCAGTCTTGCCTTGAAAGTGTGTACTTTTCCGTCCATGTCGGTCTTCTTCTTGAAGATCCATTTGCACCCGACTGTCTTTCGACCCGGTACGTTGTCAACCAAGTTCCAAACTTGATTGTCATACATGGACTTGATCTCGCTATCCATGGCCTCTTTCCACTTGGCAGACTCAGGGCCCGCCACTGCTTCCTGGTAGTTAGCTGGTTCATCCAAATTTATCAGTGTCCTATCACTGACAAACGTGTCCCCATCCGAAGTTATATGGAACCCATAAAACTCGGGTGGCATGCTAACCCTACCGGAACGCCTAAGAGGTAAGGATACATCTGTCGGACCAACAGGAACTTCTTCCTCATGTTGGTTGCTAGTTTCTCCTAAGGTTGCGCCATCTGATGACTCTTGAATTTCTTCCAGATCTATGGTACTCCCACTGTCCTCTTTGAATATGAGCTCTCTCTCTCTCGAAAGACCGCTCGTCTAGCTACAAAGACCACGTCCTCGCTTGGTCTGTAGAATAGATATCCAAAGGACTATTTGGGATAACCAAGGAAGAAACACCTTTCGCTTCTTTCTGCGAGTTTGTCTTGAGTCTCTCGTCTAACAAAAGCCTCACAACCCCAGACTTTGATATGTGCCAACGAGGGAACTTTCCCCGTCCACATTTCATGAGGTGTTTTAGCAACCTTTTTAGTAGGGACAAGGTTGAGGATATGGGCGGCAGTCTCTAAGGCATACCCCCAGAAGTGAATGGGAAGTGAAGCTCGACTCATCATGGAACGAACCATGTCTAACAGGGTTCGGTTGCGCCTCTCTGCAACACCGTTCAACTGTGGTGTCCTGGGAGGTGTCAACTGCGAAACTATTCCGCATTCCTTTAGATAGTCTAGGAACTCGATACTTAGATACTCTCCGCCTCTGTCGGACCTGAGCATCTTTATCTTCCTGCCTAATTGATTCTCTACTTCGTTCTTAAACTCTTTGAACTTTTCAAAGGTGTCCGACTTGTGCTTGATCAAGTAGATATAACCGTATCTACTAAAATCGTCGGTAAAGGTCACGTAGAACCGCGTGCCATCCTTTGTGGTTGATCTTAATGGACCACACACATCCGTGTGAATAATGTCCAGCAGACCCTCACCTCTTTCAAAAGATCCTTTGAAAGGTGATTTAGTCATCTTGCCCAACAGACAATATTTGCATACATCATCCGACCTGAGGTCGAATGATTCCAACACTCCATCCTTTTGGAGTTGGGCGATGCGTTTCTTGCTGATGTGCCCGAGCCGACTATGCCACAGACATGCCTTTTCTACACCACTAGTAGAATCAATATAATTTACACTATGTCCTAAATTGTCAACACATTCAACAGTTTCATATACACCATCACAAGGATAAGCAGTAAAAATCAAAATACCATTTTTGAAAACAGAAATAGAACCAATTTTATTATCAAAAGAAAATTGAAATCCTTGTCTGAACAATGCGTGAAATGAAATAATGTTTCTTGCCATTTCTGGCGAATAGCAACAATTAAATAACTCTATACTAACATCACTACTAAGCACTAAACTGTAAACGCCGATCTTGGTAACAGGGGACGATCTCCTATTTCCCATGATCAAGTTCAGTCTACCGTGCTCCACCTCCCTGCTTTCCTTTAGGCCCTGTAGATCAGAACAAATGTGAAAACCACATCCTGTATCAAGGACCCAAGAATTAGAAGATGGTGAGTTTTTAGAGATAGTGAATATACCTGCTGTCGATGGCTTTACTTTCCCATCCTTGACATCCTGCAAGTATTTGGGGTAGCTTCTCTTCCAATGGCCCTTCTCTTTGCAGTAAAAACAGTTGGCTTCATCGGGGTTGGCCACACAAGGAATTTGGGAAAACTTGGTTCTCGAGCCATTACTGGATGACCCGACCTGAACCTTTTCCCTCCAATTTTGCTTAGGAGGGCCCTTCCTTTTCTTTCCTTTGCCACTTCCGATGGCTAGGACGGGCTGATTAACCGAGGGTACACTTTTACCCTTCATCCCGTCCTCAGCTACTCGAATCATGCGATGCAACTCAGTCATATTAGCCTGATTGTTGTTCAAATGATAAGCCAGCCTGAACTGGTCATAAGAACTCGGTAACGAGTTAAGCACTATGTCAACGGCCAACTGCTCCGGTACAGGCATCGCAAGCTTTCTAAGCCGCTCCACGTAACCTTGCATTCTTTGCACATGAGTGCAGATGGACTCTCCATCTTTAGGTTTGCTGTTCGTGAAGTCCTTGACCACTTCGCACCTCTCGATGCGCTCTTGCTTGCGGAACTTTTCCGCAAGCTCCTTGTGCATCTCAAAGGGCCAGTAGTCTTCGTATATCCTCTGCAATTCGGGGTTCATTGTGGCGATCATGATGCAGGCCACTTTGGTCGCATCATCAGAATGTTTTTGGTACGAGGCAATCTCCTCGGGAGTAGCAATTTCAGGGTCAATATCGACAAGCTCAGTCTCGAGGACATACTCCTTGTTCTCGTACCTCAGAGCCATCTTGATATTTCTAATCCAGTCATTGTAGTTTGTCCCGTTCAATTGAACCTTGGAACATAATGAGAGGATTGAGGGAACACTGGAGTTTGAGTGGGGAGCGGATTGATCAGCAGAAGACATCTATAAAAGAAGGTAAGTTTAATTAGATACTTGTCGGTCCTTATAATAACCCAGTATAAAATAAGGCTAGGATCCAACTATAACAATTTGCAACATAGAAGAGGGATGCCGTAATCTATAAGCAAATTTTATAAAGGTAGGCGAATGACGATTCAGCCAATTCCACCGCGGAAAAATAATCTTATTATAAATGGAATTCCTAGTTTCTTTTGAGATATATTGAACTGTTCAATAGCATGTTTAATCTCGGATATGCCCCACCGTTTGTGACTGGGATGCCGAGGATCACAAACCGGGTGTGAATAACCATGCAAATTGGCTTGGTACTCTCGGGGTCCATTATCATCTCAAATTGATGTGCCGGTTAACCACACACGCTCCATCAACAATGATAACACCCGAGACACCCATTGCCACTCTTTATGAACCCCCATTGGTGTGCCGGTAAACCACACACGCTCCACCAACGTTTCATAAAGTGCAATGTGCAATTTCATGGGGTAGCATCAAAATCACATTTTTTTCTAAAGTAACTAGATTGGGATTTTGTGTAAAGGTTCTAGTACTTTGATCATTATACTTTTAATGATTAAGTGGTCCTATCAAAACTGTTCGGCTAACGACCCTCCACTGATCAGGCGAGCGGTGGGCGAGAGTGTTCACCCATTAGACTACCATTTTATAGGCAGTCTCCTTATACCCACTTTATAGACCAGCTTCGTGAATGAGGCCTACTATTGATTTGACTAACCAATTTTATCTTATACATATAGTATTAACAATTAATAACATATATAAGATGTATTTTAAAACCCTATAAAATATTCAAGGTTTATCTTTTAATTTTACCAAATTTAACAATTAAATTTTAAATTAAATTAAACCTCAAATTCGATTTAATCAATTTTAATTACCAATTAATTAAATTAATTAAATCTAAATATTTTTAAACATTTTAAAATAATTTTCTGGATTTTTCTATTAATTTTTTTCGACAATTTAAAATTAATCAAATCCCTTTTTGAATTATCCTTTAATTAACAATTAATTAAATTAATTCAGTGAAGATAGGTTTATCCAAATTAATCAAATTAATTAAAAACCTATCCTAAACCCCTTAGATTTCGAATTCAGATAATGGGGTTTAAGGTTATCCATTTAATTAACAAATAAGGTTACCAAAAATAGAAAACCTCCTAAAAAAACCCTAAGAGCCAGATTTCGAAATTAACAAAGGGTTGATTAGGGTTTCCAAAACCCTAATCCAAGAAATCGATCCACATAAAAATTAGGGTTTATAAGCTTTAAATCCTAAAGCAGTTATAGCAATTCAACAAGAAAACAAAACAGGCTCTGATACCACTGAAAGGTTTTCTGCAACCATGAACTAAAAAATCCTAAGTTCACATGCAACCTATAAGGATCTATGTTTTCTTCTAATTGAACATATAACAAATCCTAAAGGCCATAAGAAAATTAACTAAAAGAATAAAATTAGAGAAACCAACTTTTTAGAATTTTCTGGAAGCTGAGCAGCAAAACTATCCTGCCTCAAATGAGATCACACCCAAGCCAAGAGGATTATGGATCGATATTCCAGAGAGAAATAATCGAATGAGCGACTGATAATGAGGTCTAGGGTTCCCTATTTATAGGGAACCAAAGGGTAAAGCTAGAAACCCTAGCCGCAACCCATTTTCCGGATTATGTGTACGCGCGCCGCGGCCTTTACATTGGCGCGCCGCGCGTCCCAATTCAAATATTGAATTCGTACGGATATGTACGCGCGTCGCAGCCTTTACATTGGCGCGCCGCGCGCCGCAATTCAACTATTGAATTCGTACGACTTTAATCCCTGACCTCCTGATTAATCCAATTAATGTCACAGAAATTAATCCAATTAATTTCTGATTAATTATTAATCAAACAATATCATTTCTAATTAATATATTATCTCCATAATATATTAACAAACAATATCTTGATTTATTAGTCATATAATAAATCAACCCTCTCTCTCTACTTAACTTTCCAACAAACCTCCAGCTATGAGGGCAACCCAAATGGACTGTGCTACTATTAATTAGGCAAATACTAATTATTAGTCATGGCTTAGACACCTAATCCAACAAAACCATGGGTTAAAATGACGTTTTATGAAAAGCCTTAAGCGAGGGTGTTTCACATACATACATTCATATATATATATATATATATATATATATATATATATATATATATATATATATATATATATATATATATATATATATATATATATATATATATATAAATATATATATAAATATATATATATATATATATATATATATATATATATATATATATATATATATATATATATATATATATATATATATATATATATATATATATATATATAAATATATATATAAATATATATATATATATATATATATATATATATATATATATATATATGAATGTATATACATATATATATATATATATATATATATATATATATATATATATATATATATATATATATATATATATATATATATATGTCAACATTTGCAATATATATATATATATATATATATATATATATATATATATATATATATTTATATATATATATATATATATATTTATATATATATATATATATATATATATATTTTTGAAAGGCAACTTGTATAAATATAAAAAAAAAAGAGCAAAACCCAGCAAGAAGCTAGGATGCCCTAAACAACGACCAAAAACACCAATCACTAAGACACCCTACTCAAACGCCTATACACCTAATCTAAGAAATGAACCCCAGTAATAACCCTTTATATATATATATATATATATATATATATATATATATATATATATATATATATATATATATATATATATATATATATATATATATATATATATATATATATATATATATATATATATATATATATACATACATAAATACATACATATATATATATATATATATATATATATATATATATATATATATATATATATATATATATATATATATATATATATATATCTACATACATATACATACATACATTCATATATATATATATATATATATATATATATATATATATATATATATATATATATATATATATATATATATATGCTAAATATCAAATGGGAACCAATATTTTCCTAGAAACCGTAGGAACTTTTTTACTGAAAATTGTTTTTAAAAAAAATGACATAATACACCTAATCGTTTATATTTAAGACCTTTTGTAAAAAAAATTGAAAAAAATAATATATATACATGAAATGTGCACATATGCACGAAACGTGATCATATACACATTTGCGAAAAAAATGCATATATGCACATTTCGTGTATACATATTATTTTTCAGATTTTTTTTGACAAAAAGTCTTAAATATAAGCGACTAGGTGTATTATGTCATTTTTTTTGAAAAAAAAATTTCAGTCGAAAAGTTCCTATGGTTTCCTAGGAAAATATTGGTTCTCTCTTGATATATATATATATATATATATATATATATATATATATATATATATATATATATATATATATATATATATATATATATATATATATATATATATATATATATATATATATATATATATATATATATATATATATATATATATAGAGTTAGGATCTTTTGAGAACCACAAGTCCCCCAAGAACCCGAGAACTCCCAAACCAATATTTTTTTCAAAAAACCGACCACATAGGCCTCTAAATCGCTCAAATAGGTGCCGGGTCGCTCAAAAAAATTTCCGAAAAAAACGACTTTTTTTTTTTTTTTTAATTTGCACAAGCGCAAAAAAAAAACTTTGCACATGTGCAAAGTTTTTTATACGTACACTTTTTTTGAAATTTTATTTTACAGAACGCCTTAAATATATGTTAGAAAGACATCCATAAAAAAAACTTGAAAAAAAATGTACGTATAAAAAAGTTTGCACATGTGCAAAGTTTTTTTTTTTTTGCACATCTGCAAATTTTTTTCAAAAAAAAAAAAAAGTCGTTTTTTCGAAAAAAAAATCAGCGACCCCGGCACCTATTTGAGCGTTTTTAGAGGCCTATGTGGTCGGTTTTTTTGAAAAAAATATCGGTTTGGGAGATATATGATTGATCTAAAAGGAGTTGGGAGTTCTCGGGTTCTCGGGAGACTTGTGGTTCTCAAAAGATCCTAAGTCTATATATATATATATATATATATATATATATATATATATATATATATATATATATATATATATATATATATATATATATATATATATATATATATATATATATATAATGCATCTCTCCATTCATTCCATCCACAACCGGTCCTCCCCCACCTTCGCTTTCAATTATACCCCAAGATAGAAACTTGTTGTATACTTGATTCATATATATTTTGGAAAAAGAAGTGGTGAGCTTGTATACCATTATGGAAAGCAACAAGCAGGGAAGAGGGACGGTGGTGAAACCATCAAGATTTAAGCGTATATGTGTCTTCTGCGGCAGCAGCCCCGGCAAGAATCCTATTTACCGCCTTGCTGCCATCCAACTCGGCAACCTCTTGGTACTTCTAACCCTCTTTGCTGCTTTGTTTCACCTGTTTCTAATTGTATTTTCTTCAGATTTTAACCTATAAATTTCAAAGCTTTTCTACGTGGGAGTGTGTTTTAATATTCATGAACAAGTGTCCTAGTGTCGTAACAATTTTCTTGTAATTACAACAGTCAAAACTTAATATAAAGATCGATTAAAACAATTTTCCACAGATTCAAGCTTTACTAATAAGATAAAACTGTTTACTTCAATACGTATAGAACTCACGTCATAGACTTTGCAAGATTCAACAAATAATTGTTAATAGTGTAGTTTTCCCAAAATCTTTTGACCACAAACCATCCTTTAGAATTTCATGGTACTTGGCTCTTTATCAATGATTGTACGATGAAAATTACAACTACGAAGTAACATAAATCAAAATGATATTTTAATTTTCTAGCCAATGGTAAAATATTGTAACATTTTTTGAGTGGTGATTAACACAGTTACAAGAAATTGACAATATTGATGTTAGTTCATAATTCATATTATTCATGTGTTCTTCGAAATGATGAGATCTGAGATGTATACAAACTTGCAACTTTCACTTATTGTGAGAGATCCTACATATTTGGAAAAACCTTGTTGGCACTATATTACGTATGAAAAAAAAAAACTATATAGCTAGATATTTTTATTTAATTTATGTTTTAAAAAGATAGCGATTGTTAAAATATAATATGATCACAGTTTGCGTAAGCATGATCTTCTTGCTTTCTTAATTCGGAGAATTTTGAACAGAATCCACGGATTGCATGCTTTTATTAAATAATAAATTAAAATTATGAATACAAATCGAAAGATAGTTGCAATTATTATTGTTAATAATATAATAATTATTGAAAAGAAGTGCTAGATAGTGGGTTTAAAAAATGAAATAAACTAAAATCAATGGTTTCTATCTATTTGTTTAACATGTAAATTTTTACTACTATCATCTAAAATATAAAATACATATACCCAAATTAACGTTATCATATCAAATAATTCTTAGTATATGCCTAAATTTATATATAAATCTAAAAATTATTAGTATCTTTCTAATAAACTAATAAATAATTGGAGTGCAGGTTGAAAGGGACATAGACTTGGTCTACGGTGGAGGTAGCATCGGTTTGATGGGTCTCATCTCCCAAGCTGTATACGATGGTGGTCGCCACGTCATAGGGTATATTCTTTTCTTATTCTTGATACATCATGAATATATAATGAAATTATGTCCAAGATATTTAACAAATCATACCTAATTGCTAATTGATTAAAGTTATAAAACCTTCCAAGAAGCTGTTGATCTTAAAATTTTATAAATTGGAAACTCTAAGTTACCTTGAGTAAGTTTCACCACTTAAGCAAACATATTTATTGAGAAAAAAGACAAGAAATTTGTTGGAATGTTATATTTTAGGAATACAAACTTATACATCAAAGATTATTGGACTTATGTAAGAGATATTTGTTTTGACAGGGTTATACCTAAATCCCTTATGCCCAAAGAGGTAATTGTTTTTTATTTGTTTTTTCTAATAATTTTTGTCAATTCTTTTTAGTTTTCAAGAAAGTAAATAATGTGTGTAATTTCAGATTACCGGAGAAACCATCGGAGAAGTAAAACCGGTGTCCAACATGCACCAAAGAAAAGCTGAAATGGCTCGTCAAGCCGACGCATTTATAGCCTTGCCTGGTATATATAGAACTTATAAATACTTTTTTAATATGTGGTTTTTTAATTTGAGATTTTTAATTTATGATAATTTTGTTTGCAGGTGGCTATGGTACACTTGAGGAACTTCTTGAAGTAATTACATGGGCACAACTTGGAATTCATGAAAAGCCGGTAATTAGTTTTTTTTTTTTTTCTTGTTAACGCTTTTACAAATAAGAATTCACAAACTCGGTTTATGTTTTATTATTTGGTAAAGAGAGCAAAACTTCTAGCAATTTTTTTTAACAACGAAAAGACCATTTTGAGTCCCTGTTGACTTCACAATATGTCGAATCCATATTCCGAATACTTCATCTCAAAGTAGCAATTTAGAATTGTTGGTTTTTTCAAACTCCACAAAGAATTTATTAATTTATTTCCAAAATATATGGTGGCATAATAAATAAATATTCCCAGAGTTTTGGAAACATAGATACCTACGACTCTTCATGTTTACATAACCAAGAAATGTATTTTTAAAGTTTAATAGTTTACTACGAGTTAATTACTTGATAATTAATTGCTTATATTAACCAAAAAGACTAAAAAGAGTCAACCAAGTACGTACAAACAACAACAAACGTAAAAACTAAAAGTGAATAACCACTAAAGAAATATTAAATGATCTTTTATGCAGGTAGGATTGTTAAACGTGAATGGATTCTACGACTCATTATTGTCATTCATAGACAAGGCTGTTGATGAAGGTTTCATCACCCCAATTGCTCGCCGTATTATTGTGTCTGCTCCAACAGCCCACGAATTAATCTCCAAGCTTGAGGTATAATTATAAAATCTTGTAGTTATATGCCATGTTGATATATTAATATTATTAATCGGTTTGACAAATGACAATCAGAATATTTTATATAAACTCACTTTGTAGTTAGGCTTGGACAAATTAATAGGTCATCTATTCCATAATAACAATAGTCAAATATAAACCAGCAATCTTGAAGCTGTTATTAGTTTACAAAGACTATTTTATTATTATAATTGAGATGAAAAGGTAAAAGACAATGAGATTTCTAAACGAAATGTATATTATGCTATTTGAATTTTAATTAAAATTGATGGTGTATATATATCTTTTGTGTGTGTGAAGGAATATGTCCCAGATCAGAATGGAATGGCAGCTAAGTTGAGTTGGGAAATGGAGCAACAACTGGGTTTCACTACAAAGTCAGAGATCGCACGTTGACTTTTAATGAAGTCAATTTAACAATCGATAGATTACCACTAATGCCGAATTCTACCACCACCGACAACCTTCCCCCTTTGTCGATATTTGCTCATGTATATTTAACTTTATCGATCCAACTATTTTATTTCTTTTTATCGGTTTATAGCTTTATATATACATATATATAATTTCATAAGTATATTATTTGCTTTTTAAAAGTGGGGGTGGCAATGGTGTTTACAAAGATGTAAGTTCGAGATGTTATAGTTATACGTATAATCGTTTTCCATTTTACAAGATCCTAAATGAGGTGTTAGATCAAAAGATCGCAGAATCTTATCAAGTTAGCTAAGTTTCTTTCGTAGAAGCTATGTTTAATATCAAAATATGTATACAAGAATTTCGTAAAAGATTTAAACATCAAACTTCAAAATGCAAAACATCATAGGTATAAGTTTCCAATGCGAACATGCAACAAAAGAACAGTCGATATCTATTCATTCGCAAGTATAATAAAACTAAAATAATGAGTAATAAGCTAAATATATAAAACTTAAATTACATGTTGGATCATATTAATATAGCATGACAAATGATTATACAACTATTATGTGTAAAAATGATTGCACTATTAGTGATGTAATATATTAGAAATTACACATATTTATTATTAATTAATAATAAAATACACTGATGGATAGCTTAGAATCATGGTTGGTAAAGTTCTAGTTATATGAACACTAGAAGTTGGGGGTTTTTGTCTAGCATGTGATTTTGATATAATTGATGGGTCATAAGTAGTGTTTTGGATGAGTCTTAGTTGTTTCCTAATAATTCCAAGCAATTAGTTGGGAATTGGAACTAAATTGGAATTGAATGATGGGATAGAATCAAGGATTCCATGGATGAAACCCATAGGAATTGTTAAATAAAGTCTTGGCATGATTCCCCTGTAAATTACCAACTGATTAAGTCCTTAATGGGTGAAGAAAACGTTTTTTAAGCAGATATTGGAAAAGTTCCCGAGTCTACAGCCTGGACTCGACTCGAGTGTCCCTAGGCCAATTAGACACGAGTTGAGTGCTTTTGAAAAGTACATTGCCCTATTTGAGAGTAAGATGCTATTTTTGGAGGACTTGAGTTGAGTCCTTTTGCCTTCAGGAGACTCGACTCGAGTGTTTCTCCTGTATGGCCTAAAAGTTTTATTTTTCCTTGCACTTGTTGCCTTGGTCTCCAAATTGTTACAATAAGTATCATAGAGTACAAGAATACGGAAAATAAGTCCAAGTTGGGTATATGACATGTCAGGGTATTTTGGTCATTAAACTAACCTATGGTTGATACTTTGGTGATACCTTCTTCTTGACTTGTAGGAAGGAGTAAAGTTGTAGCAACTTGAAGGTGATTACGAACTTGCTTAACATTTATACTAAGGTGAGTAATCTTTGAATTTCCCTTTCTATATGGTGTTTATGGTGATGTTATTTTGTTGAGATAATTAACTTTATATTGAGCCTATAAGGCCAGTATTGGTGTTTTCTACTTTGTTGAGCCTACGTGGCTAGTTGTGGTGATGCTCTTATGGTAAAGCATTACGGGTAATCGTTGTTTATGCCTTTATGGCTTTTGGTGTATTATATTGTTGTGGGGGTGTGGTGAGCACTTAAGCTCGAGACCACGGGCGTGGAGGAAGGGACGGAGTTCCTATGTGATGATTAATGATGTGGTGTGGTGACTTGCAGGTGTATCTATTGTTGTCTTGAAGCTTACCGTTGTATGATACTAACATTGCGGGACCGGGAGACCCCTCTAAGGAGAAAGCGGTAGCAGATAGACCGTAGATATTATGTAGATTGTTGTAGTATGGGACCCGACTTTTGTACATATACTATTATTGGTACTTTGATACTACTCGGCATGTTGTGCTTGTGACATTGTACATCGATATGACCTTTTGGTTATTATATATATATATATATATATATATATATATATATATATATATATATATATATATATATATATATATATATATATATATATATGTGTGTGTGTGTGTGTGTGTGTGTGTGTGTTTGTGTGTGTGTGTTTGAAAAATGTTTTTTTTTGGTGTACTTTGTTTATAAAGTCGGGTCTTACAATCGCGAACTCAGTTTGGCTTCGGTGTCGCAAGTATTCGAGGCGGATTACAAAATGAAACTTACATAACAACTATTGTAACTAAAACTAACTATTGAATCGGCTTAATAAATTCACCAAAATCTATGAATTGCTTCAAAGTGGGATGGAACTAACATATACCATGTTTTTGTCCCTTCTATGAATTTGAGCATTCCATACATGATTTAGTTTGTTGCTTCTAGTTTGTATGCCCAAGAACTTGAAGTGTTATCTTGAAGATTATCACGCGTCAAGTTTTGTGAAACCCAAGCATATGGCCAAAATATCGATTAAAAAAGTAAATTTTACATGATCCACAATGATTTTCAAGAACATTGATTATCATCACACTCTTTATCCCTCTATTGATTTCTAATTAACAAAGTTCACACCCGTTGTTGTGAATTGACAAAAAGAAACTGCTAGAATTTTTTTTATTAAATTGCAATTCTTGGAAATAGGCTTGACAAGCTTCTACCTGGAAATTACAATCATGCAGTTTGATGTCTTTATCAAATTGTTACATTGGTTAATCAATGAAACTCACAAGTCCAACAAGCATCATGATGCATGCTTTTTTTATATGATGATTCACAAAATCTAGAATCTTAGAGATTATGTACCAAACGTCTCAGTTAAATTGAATCACTTATAAATGCTACAAGGAATGTCAATACTTATATGTTATACCATATACTTCCGATTATATTCAACTACTAATATGATAAAAACACAACTAGATAATTTGATGTATTAAAACTTATTTTCCAACTGTTAGTTTGATCTAAAAATACCCAGCAGAGTAATTTTCGATGGTAACCAAAACAAAAACAAAAAAAGTTGTGTTGTATAACTGATTATGTGGTAAATTACTGATAAGCCCTTAATATGGTTAAAACAACTGTTAGTCTCGACCACAGGATACATCTTGATGGATGGTTGAGATGTACTCTTTGATTCATAGAAAAAGAGGGATTTTTACATAAACTCGTATTAGATGTATGTTAGTATGTATTTATGTGTTATAATGTATTGTCAAGGTTTCATACAGAATTTTAAAAGACACATGTTTGGTTCGTTTGTATATATGAGAGCAACAAGACACAACCGAAGAGTGGGAGAATAGTAGAAAATAGTGTGCATGTGCAAGTGTTGGTGAGTAGTCAAAAAGGAAGTACGGTTTAAAAACATATGTATGAATAGAACAACTCACCCACATTGTGCCAACCCCATATGCCACTATCTTCATACGTCAACTGGGACTAACAAAAATATGATTCAAAATAAGGGTAATAAACATATATATATATATATATATATATATATATATATATATATATATATATATATATATATATATATATATATATATATATATATATATATATATATATATATATATATATGGAGAAAGTGAATATACTATTGTTATGTATATAAGTTTGCATATTAAACTCCAGATACGACATCATATTATATGTATACAGCTTATTTCCTTATACTCTTGACGATTTTATGGACTTAGCTCAACTAATATCACGAGTAAAAGTTAATTTCATGGATCTAAACTCAATATTAGAACTACAATCATTGTAGAGGGGTTTCTATAGAGACCGAATGTGTCAAACACACCATGTTAGAGTCAATGGAAAGGAAATGCCAAAAAAGATCAAGAAATCCTTGAGTCGAACAGAAAATCAATGAAGAAAGAATATGGGAAAAAGAAAATAGCCGGATACATATAACACCATGTCGAATCAAGGGTTTAATCGCAAGTTTATATGCATAACAACAGTATATTCACTTAATCACTTTTCCATATATATATATATATATATATATTATATATATATATATATATATATATATATATATATATATATATATATATATTATTGCGGACAACAGTTATTGTGAGACCGTGCGGACATTACTATTCTGTGAGAAATAACGAATAAATATGTTTTTTTGGTAATATAAATACGAAACAAACATATTCTTATAGAATTATTGTCATTAAATCTTCTATACAGGTTATATGAAGTTTTTATTATTCTCATTCTGTCAGAATGAGAATGAGTGAATCAGAATATGTGAAACGCAAAGAACGAGTGATAATAATTAAAAATACGTTATAATAACAATAATTCTATGAGAATATGTTTGTTTCATATTCACATTACC
>JAKNSD010000051.1:82534-125034 GCA_023525715.1 Cichorium intybus | reverse complement strand
TGAAGGGTTACAAATTCACAGAAGGTGATGTCTCGAGAGTTAAAGATGGGAATTGAAGATGATATGGATAGGCTTTCCGAGGTGGGGAACGTGTGTGGTCTTCAAAGGAGGAAAAATAGCAAAAAAAAACCAGAAGAAGACCAATTCAATGGGAGCTGTTAACGGTAATCAATGAACCTTCTCTCTCTTAATGTGAATGGACTTGGAAAAGGCGATTATAAGTTAGATTGGATTTGTAATCTTATTAATTCTCATAAGATTGATGTGGTGGGCATTCAAGAAACCAAAAGAAAATATTTCACGGATATGTCTGGACGTAGATTGTGGGGTAGCTCTGACTTTGATCTTATGTGTGTGGGAAGCTGTGGTCAAGGAGGAGGTATTATTACTTGCTGGAATATGAACTTATTTAGTAAATCCCAATCAATTTGTAGAGAGGATTGTATTATTATTTAAGGAAAGTGGGTTGAAAATAATGTGTCTGTTTGTTTCATCAATGTGTACGCTAGTCAAGACCCAAGGAAAAGGGAAGCGTTGTGGAATTTCTTGAGTGAATTTTTAGTTGATTGGGAAGGCGTTTCTGTGCTTTTTGGAGACTTTAACGATGTTAGGGATGCAAATGAAAGAAGGGGCTCTAATTTGGATGTGAGAGCTACTAGGAGATTCAACAATTTTATCGATCATAACAACCTTATCGATGTCAAATCCAATGGAGGCTTGTTTACTTGGATAAAAGGAGGCGGAGCTATGTCACACCCCGATCCTTGGCGGAATCGATCAAGGCGTGATATATTGTTCAAAGTCTCATGACAACTATGTTATGATATGATTAGATTCAATTAAGTACTAAGTATGCAAACAAAATCCACAACATACAACTACAAATCCAAATACAACAACATTTATTACATAAAATTTAAATAGTCTTGTGGGTTTCTAAGGTACACCCTACTTTTCATCAACTTCATTTTTCAAATCTGCATCATGGGTAAAAACAGGTCAACTACGAGAGTTGATGAGTAATCTAGTTTTATTAAAGAAAATTGTGAGTTTGAAATATTTATAATTTGAAACTTGTTTTCTTTGGAAGTCGACAAGCAAGTATTATTGAGATAACGGTTTATAAATCAAAAATTGATTAACAAATGATAACAACAACAATAAGTCCTCACCCTATATATACATATATATGTATATATATAGGATGGAGCATCTAATCATCATACACACTCAACCACGTGCAATCAATCACCTTAGCGTCCCAAGGCGGGGTGGTCAACCCAATAGCGCTATTATTGTCCATAACGTACCTCAAGAATACGGGCATAGTCATGGAGATTAGACTAAAAATGGTAATGCACTACAAGTACATGTAGCGTAAACAAACAATAATCATACAAATAATGATTCACATATAAATGTCCCAACAATGTCTCAATGGTGAAAAAATAATAAAATGAAGTTGGAACATATTAAAACCACATGATACACCCCAAAAGTATTGAAAATTATAAAATATGGGGTAGATTACTCACATTAGTCCAATAAGGAATGCGCGTGTTGTACGATAGACGGCTCGAGTCAAAATGTCGTAGAATCTAATATAATTAATAGTTTTGGCTTAGGAATCGATAAACGGGAATATAGTATTAATAAACATAATTAGACACATATTCTTATATTAGATGAATTAACAATAATCCAAATTTTGTTTTGAATATTAATGTATTCATATGTTAAATGAATTTTAAATTGAATTAATTACTTTGCTTAATTAATTTATATCTTCACATTAGGCAAGATTTTAATAATTTCTTATTAAAATAATAACTAGTCAAATTATAAGTATTTACAGATTTTATATATTATAAACAATTATTTATATGAAATAATCATTAAAAATGCATTTTTACATGCTTAGATATTTAGGAAAATAGTTTTAAATACTAAACAGTAATGAAACATTCTGAAATTATCAGAAAATCATTATTTCATAAAATAGTAATTACTGTAAAATTTTCATATTTTTCTTAACGGCTTTAGTATTTATTTAGTATTTTAATAATTAAACCACAACAAAATTCGGGAAAAATAATAAATGATTCCCAAAAATTCTGGACAATTAACCATAGTTTTCTAACATTATATTGAGCCTACTGTAAATATTTTGGATATTTTGGACTATGGGGGAAGTATTTCTTATGTTTTTCATTATTAACTAATCAATAAAATCATAAATAATAGGAACATATTAAGAGAAATTCATTAGACTTTTTATTTATGATTAACATGTTATATATGATATTCTGATAAGGTTTTATAATTTTTGGACATGTGTAGCTGTTTATTATCAATTTAAACCATTAAATAATCATTAAATCAGGAAAAATAAGCAAACATTCTTACAAAAATCTGTAAATTTTGTCATGGAGTCTTTAAAATGTTAATAAGGTGCAAAAAATATAAAATCTAGTTTTTAACATACATAACTATATTTTGCAATTTATTTATCTACAACAAAATAAAATACAAAATAAGCATCAAACTGTAATATAAAAAAATGAAACTTTATAAATCCACTTTACTCAATATATGAGTTGTTCCAAAATTTTCCCAGAATTTATTGACTGCAAAAATTATTTTATGTGAATTATTGCCCTATTTTATTGCAATAATTATAGTAATTCAATAAAAATAAGTTATTTTCTGAAAATTTCCAGAAATTCTTATTTTATTGATGGGATCCTGAGAAAAATCAGGTTTATGCATAAAATGAGTTTTAGATAGTTTGGTGGATTTAATTTGTTTCATTCATGAATTTGAGACTTTTAACAACATACATTGATGAATGCTTCAAGAGGGATGAAGATTTGAGTATATTGAAGTGTTCTTGGCTGAAATATGAAGATTTCTAGGAGGAATTTCGAGATTGAGAGTGAGAGAAAGAATAGATATGGTTTGAGTGGTGATGAGAATAATGTGTTGGGAGAAAAATGAAAGGAAAGATGATGGGAGGTGTGAGTGGGAGACAATGGGAATAAACTTTTACTTTTGGTGGTCTTCATAATTCCCCACTAACACAAGCATCTTAAGAGTTTTATAAAATTTAATATAGTGTTTATAAAAATACAGTTTTATAAAAAAATAGGTTATTATTTGATTATAACAATCTACTTTGATTTGAAGTTTAATTATAGCATTCAAGTTTGATTTTTTTTTAATTTAATTAGAGCATCATACTTTGATTTGATTTTAATATGGTATCATAATTTAATTTGATTATAGTTATAACGTTATACTATGCTATATTGCTATTAACGTCAATCTATATCGTAGTGTAAGGGTTTTGATCCTATTAGCGTCAAGAAATCTCGAGTAGGGTTTATTAAATTTCCAATTGTGTTGGGTTGACCCGAATCCATTTTAGGCGGATGTCACAGTCTCCCCTACTTTAGGAAATTCCGTCCCGAAATTTAAGAAGAGAGTACCTTAAGAGAAAAGTTACGGGTATTTGGAACGCATATGATCCTCACGCTCCCATGTATACTCGGGTCCACGTGCTGACTGCCACCTGACCTTGACCAGGGGAATGCGACTTCTTTTGAGTTGCTTTTCCTTTCCGTCGGCAATTTCCAAGGGTTTCTCGATAAATTGCATTGTCTCGTCGATTTGGATATCCTCGACAGGAACATGAAGGTTCTCTTCTGCTAAACACTTATTGAGGTTGGCTATATGAAATACTGGGTGAACTTTATTAAGCTCTATTGGTAGATCCAACTCGTAGGCTACTGGTCTGATCCTTTTCAGGATCTTAAACGGCCCTACGTAGCGGGGTGCCAATTTACCCTTGCGTCCAAATCGAACCACACCTTTCCATGGGGACACTTTTAACATGACCATGTCACCCACGGTAAATTCAAGCGGTTTGCGTCGCTTGTCGGCGTAACTCTTTTGTCGGCTAGGAGCTGTGAGAAGGTTATTGTGAATCTGAGTGATTTTGTCGGTTGTTTCCTGGATAAGCTCAGGACCAACGATTGGAGAATCCACTGTTGCGCGAATTACGTGGGACTCGCCAATTTCATGCCAGCAAATAGGAGATCGGCATTTACGGCCATACAATGCCTCAAATGGTGGCATCCCGATGCTAGAATGATAACTGTTATTATAGGAGAATTCCACCAACGGTAAATGAGAGTCTCAGTTTCCTCCGAAATCTAAGACACACGCCCTCAACATATCTTCGAGTGTTTGAATTGTCCTCTCAGATTGACAATCGGTCTGAGGATGATAGGCGGTACTGAGATCGAGGCGGGTTCCCATGGCTTCTTGAAGTGATTTCCAGAACCGAGAGAGAAATCTCCCATCACGATTTGAAATGATGCTGAGCGGGATGCCATGCCGACTAACTATCTCGTCGATGTAAATCCGAGCAAGTTGTTCGACCTTGAAATGTTCACGGATGGGAAGGAAGTGAGCAGATTTAGTCAAACGGTCAAGGATTACCCAAATGCTGTCATGTCCATTTGTGGTATGGGGAAGTTTGGTTACGAAATCCATGGTGATCGCTTCCCATTTCCACTCGGGGATTACCGGTTGGACCAATAGTCCAGAGGGTCGTTGATGTTCTGCTTTGACCCTGGAACATGTAAGACATTTGGCTACGAATAAAGCAATATCATTTTTCATTCCCGACCACCAATAATTGGTTCTCAAGCCATGATACATCTTGTCAGCGCCCGGATGAATGGAATATCGAGTTTTATGGATTTCTTCCATCAGGAATGTACGAAGATTGTCGCGATCTGGGATCCAGATGCGATCTTGATAATAGAAAATACCATCAGATTTAGATTCCAACTCCCCATCAATTCCCGTGGGCATGTCATTTTCGGTAATTGCCGAGTGTTGGGCTCATCGAATACGGTCGCTGAGATTGGACAAGATAGGAGAACATATTAAATGAAATGCTTTGGCATGTTCTTTTCGGCTTAACGCGTCGGCTACGACGTTCGCCTTACCCGGATGATATCGTATTTCACACTCGTAATCATTTAGGAGTTCAACCCAACGTGTTTGTCTCATGTTGAGTTCCTTTTGATTAAGAATATGTTGCAAGCTCTTGTGGTCGGTGAAAATTACGCATTTAGTGCCGTAAAGGTAATGCCTCCAAATTTTAAGAGCGAAAACCACGGCACCGAGCTCCAAATCATGAGTCGTATAATTCCTTTCATGGATTTTGAGTTGTCGCGATGCGTAAGCTATAACCTTTCCCTATTGCATCAAAACACAACCTAGACCGAGATTGGAGGCATCGCAATATACCACGAAATCTTCGGATCCTTCAGGGAGTGTAAGAATCGGAGCGTCACACAATCTTTGTTTAAGGGTTTGGAAAGCGTCTTCCTGCTTGGGTCCCCAATAAATGGCGTCCCCTTGCAAGTGAGAAAAGTAAGCGGTAAAGCGATCTTTGAGAAATTTGAAATGAAACGTCGGTAATAGCCGGCTAAACCGAGGAATGACCGAATTTCCTTGGGGGTACGTGGGGCTTTCCAATTCTTAACTGCTTCAACTTTTGCGGGATCGACTAAAATACCCTTGTCACTTACAATATGACCGAGGAATTGTACCTCATTTAACCAAAACTCGCATTTCGAAAATTTGGCATAAAGCTGATTTCCTTGCAATGTTTGGAGAGTTAGACGAAGGTGTCTTTCATGGTCTGCCTTTGTCTTGGAGTAAATGAGGATGTCATCAATAAATACGATAACAAAACGGTCGAGATAAGGTTTAAATACCCGATTCATCAAGTCCATGAATGCGGCAGGGGCATTCGTTAGGCCAAAAGGCATAACGGTAAACTCGTAATGACCATAGCGGGTTCGGAAAGCGGTTTTGGGGATGTCTTCTTCCCGTACTCGAAGTTGGTGATAACCTGAGCGGAGGTCGATTTTTGAGAAGCATGAAGCTCCTTGAAGCTGATCAAAAAGGTCGTCGATCCGAGGTAACGGATATCGGTTCTTGATGGTCAATTTATTTAACTCCCGATAATCGATACACATACGAAACGAACCATCTTTCTTTTTAATGAAGAGAACCGCGGCTCCCCAGGGTGAAGTACTAGGGCGGATAAATCCCTTATCGGTTAATTCTTGGAGCTGACTTGCCAATTCTTGCATCTCGGTTGGAGCCAACCAATATGGAGACTTGGCTATGGGAGCAGCCTCAGGAACGAGATCGATGCGGAACTCTAGCTCACGTACTGGAGGGAGTCCAGATACGTCATCGGGAAAGATGTCGGGAAAGTCTCGTACAATCGGAATATCTTCGATCTTCTTTTCTTTGACCTTTGTTTCCACCACATGGGCTAAGAAAGCCATGTATTGTTTACGTAGATATGATAGAGCTTGAGTATATGACATAAGACTAAGCTTTTTTGAACGAGTCTCGCCATAAATACGAAGACTTTGACCGTCGGCAAGAGGAATACGAATAAACTTCTCGTAACATACTATTTCAGCATGGTTTTGGGATAGCCAATCCATTCCCACGATGATGTCGAAGCTACCAAGTTCCATAGGAACTAAATTGACGGAAAATTTATGACCACAAAAATCGAAAGTGCAATATTGGATGACTGCATTGAGTGAAATGTATTTTCTATTGGCGACTTCTACGGTAAAGTTTTCATCAAGAATCGTGCGAGGTGTGTGAAGTATGGGTTCAAATTCCAAAGACACAAAACTTTTATCGGCACCTGAATCAAAAAGTACTGACGCGTAGCAGTCATTTATGAGAAACGTACCATTTACGACCTTGTTATCGGTCTGTGCTTGGGTTGCGGTAATGACAAATGCTCGGCCTTTGGGAGCTGGAACATGCATTGTTGGATTTGCCTGGGCTTGAGTGTTAATGATATTGACAAGCCTAGGACACCCGTTTCTGAAATGGGTGGGGTCACCACAGTTGAAGCATGTTCCAGTTGGATACCGGGTTTGTGTTTGCTGATTTGAGGGTAGAGCGAATGGTCGCTGAGTTTTTGGTGCACGGCATGTGTCTGCCAAATGGCCATAGCGACCACAAGTCGTACAAAGGCGACACGGGCTGGTGGACATATGGTGATAGTTACAATGGTTACAGAGGGGGTCGTAATGTCATCTAGGAGAAACACGCATATGGACTTGTGAGTTATTTGTAAATTAATTATGGAAATTAAGTTTATAGACATTGTTGGGTAAAATGATTGTAAAACACTTGTTGGGCCATGGTTAGGAGTGTTGGGCACCTTTTGGGCTTTCCATGGGTACTAAATGTGAAGCATGTAGCAATTGCGTGGGCCCCCACAATACTAAGTTTTCACATGTTTTTCCCACTTCAAGGCCCATTAGGGAACTTAATAGTCCAATGAGTTGGCCATTTTGGAGTGTATCCTTTCGGATACGTTTGATAAGGTCGGGTATTTTGATGGCTCAAAAGTAATGTGAATAACGCGCTTTGGCCTATAGGTTTGGGAACTCTCCCCTTTGATCCTCAGGTAAGCAAACTGGTCCCTCGGTTGATTGGGATGTATACGAATGCTTACCTAGTCAGGACTTTCAGGCTACCGGCACCTCCCCCTTCCAGTTACTACGCGTCCATTACTTTGATCCTACCCAACTAGAGTGGATGACTTTTAATTTCCTATGAGCTCTAAGGAATATATCTGTATATAAATTTTTATTTTGAAACCATTTGAGTATGTGTGTGATTTTAAGAGAAAGAGGAGAAAATTCACAAGTGTATGCACACATATAAGTGTCGGGAATAATACGTAAGCACATGAGGGAGCAATTAGCACACAAAGGTATTCCTAGGATTTTCTAAGTGCGAGTTGCATGCAGTTGTGTGTGCATTTTATAAACTAGCATACGAGAGGACCCTAGAGGCTATAGACTAGGTCAAGACAATTAACCTAATTCCCTATAGTCAAGGGCTCTGATACCAATCTGTCACACCCCGATCCTTGGCGGAATCGATCAAGGCGTGATATATTGTTCAAAGTCTCATGACAACTATGTTATGATATGATTAGATTCAATTAAGTACTAAGTATGCAAACAAAATCCACAACATACAACTACAAATCCAAATACAACAACATTTATTACATAAAATTTAAATAGTCTTGTGGGTTTCTAAGGTACACCCTACTTTTCATCAACTTTATTTTTCAAATCTGCATCATGGGTAAAAACAGGTCAACTACGAGAGTTGATGAGTAATCTAGTTTTATTAAAGAAAATTGTGAGTTTGAAATATTTATAATTTGAAACTTGTTTTCTTTGAAAGTCGACAAGCAAGTATTATTGAGATAACGGTTTATAAATCAAAAATTGATTAACAAATGATAACAACAACAATAAGTCCTCACCCTATATATACATATATATGTATATATATAGGATGGAGCATCTAATCATCATACACACTCAACCACGTGCAATCAATCACCTTAGCGTCCCAAGGCGGGGTGGTCAACCCAATAGCGCTATTATTGTCCATAACGTACCTCAAGAATACGGGCATAGTCATGGAGATTAGACTAAAAATGGTAATGCACTACAAGTACATGTAGCGTAAACAAACAATAATCATACAAATAATGATTCACATATAAATGTCCCAACAATGTCTCAATGGTGAAAAAATAATAAAATGAAGTTGGAACATATTAAAACCACATGATACACCCCAAAAGTATTGAAAATTATAAAATATGGGGTAGATTACTCACATTAGTCCAATAAGGAATGCGCGTGTTGTACGATAGACGGCTCGAGTCAAAATGTCGTAGAATCTAATATAATTAATAGTTTTGGCTTAGGAATCGATAAACGGGAATATAGTATTAATAAACATAATTAGACACATATTCTTATATTAGATGAATTAACAATAATCCAAATTTTGTTTTGAATATTAATGTATTCATATGTTAAATGAATTTTAAATTGAATTAATTACTTTGCTTAATTAATTTATATCTTCACATTAGGCAAGATTTTAATAATTTCTTATTAAAATAATAACTAGTCAAATTATAAGTATTTACAGATTTTATATATTATAAACAATTATTTATATGAAATAATCATTAAAAATGCATTTTTACATGCTTAGATATTTAGGAAAATAGTTTTAAATACTAAACAGTAATGAAACATTCTGAAATTATCCGAAAATCATTATTTCATAAAATAGTAATTACTGTAAAATTTTCATATTTTTCTTAACGGCTTTAGTATTTATTTAGTATTTTAATAATTAAACCACAACAAAATTCGGGAAAAATAATAAATGATTCCCAAAAATTCTGGACAATTAACCATAGTTTTCTAACATTATATTGAGCCTACTGTAAATATTTTGGATATTTTGGACTATGGGGGAAGTATTTCTTATGTTTTTCATTATTAACTAATCAATAAAATCATAAATAATAGGAACATATTAAGAGAAATTCATTAGACTTTTTATTTATGATTAACATGTTATATATGATATTCTGATAAGGTTTTATAATTTTTGGACATGTGTAGCTGTTTATTATCAATTTAAACCATTAAATAATCATTAAATCAGGAAAAATAAGCAAACATTCTTACAAAAATCTGTAAATTTTGTCATGGAGTCTTTAAAATGTTAATAAGGTGCAAAAAATATAAAATCTAGTTTTTAACATACATAACTATATTTTGCAATTTATTTATCTACAACAAAATAAAATACAAAATAAGCATCAAACTGTAATATAAAAACATGAAACTTTATAAATCCACTTTACTCAATATATGAGTTGTTCCAAAATTTTCCCAGAATTTATTGACTGCAAAAATTATTTTATGTGAATTATTGCCCTATTTTATTGCAATAATTATAGTAATTCAATAAAAATAAGTTATTTTCTGAAAATTTCCAGAAATTCTTATTTTATTGATGGGATCCTGAGAAAAATCAGGTTTATGCATAAAATGAGTTTTAGATAGTTTGGTGGATTTAATTTGTTTCATTCATGAATTTGAGACTTTTAACAACATACATTGATGAATGCTTCAAGAGGGATGAAAATTTGAGTATATTGAAGTGTTCTTGGCTGAAATATGAAGATTTCTAGGAGGAATTTCGAGATTGAGAGTGAGAGAAAGAATAGATATGGTTTGAGTGGTGATGAGAATAATGTGTTGGGAGAAAAATGAAAGGAAAGATGATGGGAGGTGTGAGTGGGAGACAATGGGAATAAACTTTTACTTTTGGTGGTCTTCATAATTCCCCACTAACACAAGCATCTTAAGAGTTTTATAAAATTTAATATAGTGTTTATAAAAATACAGTTTTATAAAAAAATAGGTTATTATTTGATTATAACAATCTACTTTGATTTGAAGTTTAATTATAGCATTCAAGTTTGATTTTTTTTTTAATTTAATTAGAGCATCATACTTTGATTTGATTTTAATATGGTATCATAATTTAATTTGATTATAGTTATAACGTTATACTATGCTATATTGCTATTAACGTCAATCTATATCGTAGTGTAAGGGTTTTGATCCTATTAGCGTCAAGAAATCTCGAGTAGGGTTTATTAAATTTCCAATTGTGTTGGGTTGACCCGAATCCATTTTAGGTGGATGTCACAAGCTAAGCTTTCAAGACTTGATAGATTCATGGTGTCTAACAATTTTGGAGATTATTGGCCTTACTTTGAAGTTTCTATGGAGGCGAGATTGTTCTCAGATCATAAACCGATTATATTGAAACAAGTTAAAAGAAATTATGGTAACATTCCTTTTAAATTCTTTAATAGTTGGTTGGATGATGAAGAGTGTGTGAAACTGGTAGAAGAGTCGTGGGATAATTTTAGAATGGAAGGACAGCACTTGAAACTTTACACGTTAATGCAAAAATTAAAAGAAGTTAAAAAGAAATTGATTTTTATGGAGCACGAACAAAAGGAAGAAGAACTTAGAAGACAATACCAAATGGACAGAAAGGTTGAAGGCGATTGATGGACTCTTCGAGCAAGGTCATCAGTCGGATGGTTTACTCGCTGAAAGATTGAATTTAGCGGCCAACCTTAAAAAGCTGGAAAAAAAAAAAGAAAATGAGGACATTGCTCAGAAATATAAAATAGATGGTGTCTGGAAGGGGACGAGAACACCACATTGTTTCATAAGGTTGTGAATAAAAGATGGGAGGTTGAACCTGGAAAAGTTAAGGAACATTTTAAAGAATATTTTGAGAACTGTTTTAAGGCTGATCCAGATTGTAGTTGGTCGCAAGATTTGGGCGATACCACAAAGATTTCAGACTTGGAAAGAGAGATGCTTGAAAGAGACTTCGATGAGCAGGAATTCAAAATGGCAGTGTGGAATTGTGGGGCTAACAAATCGCCTGGTCCAGACGGTTTTTCTATTGAGTTTTTCAAGAAATTTTGGGAAAAAGTAAAAGGCGACCTGGTGGAAGCATTTCAGGAATTCAACTACAGACAGAAAATTCCTAAAGGAGTAAATAGTGCTTTTATTACTCGTATCCCTAAGAATGTCAACCCAATGTCGGTTAAAGACTTTCTCCTAATTAGTCTTATTTCTAGCATTTATAAAATCTTGTCTAAAGTTTTGGCAAACAGATTGAAAAAGGTGTTGCCTTCGATTATCGGCAAAACTCAATCTGCTTTTGTTAAAAACAGGCAGATCACGGATGGCCCCTTACTCATTAACGAAGTCATTGATTCGGCTAAATTGAAGAAAAAACAGTTATTCGTGTTTAAGTCTGACATCTCGAAGGCTTACCACACTGTTTCTTGGAGTTATTTAGATTCTATGTTGGAACAGAAAGGGTTTGGGACAAAGTGGCGAAGATGGATAAGAGAATGTCTTAGGTCGGGTTCCTCCTCGGTCCTTGTGAATGCCAGCCCATCTGAAGAATTCTGCCTGAGTCGTGGTCTTGCCAAGGCGATCCCTTGTCACCTTTTCTTTTCACTTTGGTGATGGAGGGTTTGCATTCTGCTATCACTAAAGCTTTAAATTGTGGAACTTACAAAGGAATAGGCAACGACAAAATTATATTATCTCACCTGTTTTTTGCTGATGACTCTGTATTTGTAGGTGAGTGGTCTGTAGAAAACGTGCTTAATTTGGTGCGTATTCTTTTTTGTTTTCAGAAGGCGGCAGGGCTGAAGGTCAACATGGAAAAAAGAGCTCTATTTGGCATTGGGCAGACAATTGGAGCAGTGGAGTCAAACCCTTGATAATCGGGTGTAAAGCAAGTCAATTTCCTTCAAACTTTTTGGGTATGCCGATTGGAGTGAACTCGGGATCTAAAAAGCCATGGAAATCATTGATTGGGAAGTTCAAAGCTAAACTTAACAGATGGAAGATGAAGACGCTTTCGGTGGGGGGTAGATATACGCTAATCTGTAATGTTCTTGGAAGTATTGGAAATTATTTGTTTTCTTTATTCAGTGCTCCGAAAGGCATAATCAATATTCTTGAAGGAATCAGGCGTTATTTCTTCTGGGGAGGCGATTTGAAAAAAAATAAAAATAGCTTAGGTGAAATGGAAGAAGGTGCTGGCTGATAGGAAGCAAGGAGGCTTAGGAATTGGTGGTCTTGCAGACTTAAATAAGGCCTTACTTGCAAAATGGTACTGGAGATATTGTAAGGAGAGGACAGCTCTTTGGAGGAACATAATTGACAGTATTCATGGCAAGAATGAGTGGAGCGATGAAGGCAATAACATAAAGTAGGGACATACATGGAAGAGAATAGTCCAACAGTGGACTTAACTTAAGAGTTATAAAGTTAGATCCTAGACAACTTATAAGAAGAAATGTGGAAAACAGTAAAGACACCAAATTTTGGATTGATAGATGGATTTCCGACGAACAACTCAGCCTAAAATTCCCTCGTCTTTATAGTTTGGAAAGAAACCCCAATATTACTATGGAGGACAGGATTGGCTCAGAAGATGGATTGTGGGATTGGAGAGGAACAATTAGACATGGGAGAACTAATGAAGAATTTACTAATCAAAAGGATTTGATAAAGAATGTGAAGCTTTCTAACAATGAAGATTCGTGGTGTTGTGAAGGTGGTCCTAAAGGAAGATTCACTGTGGCCTGGTTAAGACATTAAGTAGTGGATAAAACTCAAGAAAAAAATAGGCGTTAACAGGTGGGACAGGTGGCTTCCTAAAAAAGTTGTGATATTTATGTGGAGATTTTATATGGATAGATTGGCGGTGAATGTTAATTTAGATAAAAGGGGGATAGGAGGCGGTGATCTACAGTGCGTATGGTGTCCTAATGCGATAGAATCTCGGAAGCACGTCTTCAATGAATGCAGCTTTGCTTCAGAGGTTTGGGAGAAGGTACACCAGTGGTGGGGGTTACAAATGGCTAGCATCTCGAGTCTAGAGGAGATCCCGATGTGTCTGTTGGGCCAAACTCAACCTCCTTCGCTTAGAAGAATTCTAAAGGTTGTGGGGGTGGCAGTCCTTAAACACTTATGGATGGCTAGAAACAAGGCGAAATTCAAAAACCAATTTGCTAAGGTTGAAGAGGTGGTTCAAGATATTCAAAAGGAGGCGTTTTGTGGTTAGAAAGTAGAGCTCGCAATTTAGTGCTCGATAGGATTTTGTGGGTTATTTCCCCAAATCTAGCTTTCTCTTCTATGTAACTTGAAAGGGTTGTCTGTTGGGTTTGCTCAGCTTCTTGCTGGGGTTCCAGGTTTTTAATGAAGTTGCTTTTTAATATATATATATATATATATATATATATATATATATATATATATATATATATATATATATATATATATATATATATATATATATATATATATATATATACTAGTTGTAAAACCCGTGTATTACACGGGATGATACAAAAAAATTATTAATTAAGAATATCTAAACATTAATAATTTCACATAAGAAATTTGTTTGTGTATCGTGACATCTTGCTTTTGATTTTTACTATTTCAAGTTTATATTTTGATAAATATAATTGATTATGAAAATGTCACCGGTACTACAATCAAATTCACTATTATGATTGGAATCGTTCTTCAAAATATTATGACGTCAATTGTCTCTCTATTGTCTCCCAAATCATTCTACACATTAAAAAAATAATGTGATATTAAAAAACAATTATTTTTGAAATTAAATGATCACAATTAATTTTGAAATTGAATGATAATTAAACCGATCATTAATGAGTTAGAAACGTTTCAAACAAATTAGCTTTTTTATTAAATTTAAAATTATGAGAAAATGACATGTGGCAAAATGAATGTGGTGATGACATGTGGCTTTGAGTTACTTATTTATTAGGATAAGATATATATATATATATATATATATATATATATATATATATATATATATATATATATATATATATATATATATATATATATATATATATATAAGCGATCGGGTGAGGACACTTCTTAAAGTGAGGACTTGTGAGGACACCTTAAAAAAATTGAAAAAAAATAAACAAAAAATATAAATAATAAAATGGATCATAGTACTATATTGGAGAAAAAAATTCGAAAAAAAACTTTTGGATCATTATTTTTTTTATAAAGAAACAATGATCCACAAAATAAAATTTTTTTTGGATCATCGCTGTTTTTCAATGATACAATTTTTTTCCAATTTTTTTTTGATGATGATATAGTACTATTCTCGATTTTATGATTTGTATTTTTTTATATTTTTTTGAACTTTTTTAAGGTGTCCTTACGAGTCCTTACTGAAAAAAGAGTCCTCACCGGAACGGGACCCTATATATATATATATATATATATATATATATATATATATATATATATATATATATATATATATATATATATATATATAGGGGTGGGTTCAACATAGAACCATTATTGTGCATAGAACCATAGAACCACCCTCTTGACCGTTAGATCAAATTAGGATGATAAGGGTATGATGGGTAAATTACACTTATATGTTCATTGATGAACATATACGTATGTTCATTGATGAACATTGTTTTCAAAATCCCAGAATTTGTTCAGCTATGAACATCCATAACATTGATGAAATATATGAACATACAAACATGTTCAGAAATGAATATTAATGAAATATACAAACATACACAGATGTTCATCAATGAACATATGTTCAGTAATAAACATACATACATGTTCAGAAATGAACATATGTTCAGTAATGAACATTGACAAATATTGATGAATATTGTTCAAAAATTAACATTCAAAACATGTTCAGAAATGAACATTCATAAACATTGACAAAATATAAGAATATACACATAAAAACTCAAGTGTTCATTACTGAACATAGATGAACATCGACATTTCTCTGTCTCTCTGTCTCGATCTCTCTCTATTTCTCTTCCTTGATCCATCATCTGTCTCGATCTCTCTATCTATCTCTCTCTCGTTCTCGCCTGATGCATTTTCATTTTTTTCTGTCCATCTATAACAAGCTCTCTTCGTCTGTTTCATATTTTATTATTTTTTCTCTTCCTTCTCCCTTGCTACATTTTCCGGCAAATATAGAATTAGAAACAGAGCCAAATACGTTCATTCATGAACATGTGTTCATAGCAACAACTAACATTATATTCATGAATGTTCATTACTGAACATGGGATGTTCATTACTGAACATTCATTGGAGAAACAAAACTTGTTCATTAATTAAGACACAGAAATCAGAATAATTGCTTGATATCGCACATCAAAATACCTCCTGGACCATGTGACATTGTTTATTTGATTTGTAGTTTCCTGAAACTGTATTATATCTGATTGTAGGTCCTAGTATTCAGAAAAAAAGTTTTAGATTGAGTTTTCAAGTGAGGATTCGTCTGATCCTATCAATCATAAACCTAATTTTAAAAAATCCTCATTCTATAATCATATAATGCATAAAAATTCATTATAAAGTCAAAGAGTAAGCCGATGAGATCATGAAATGAAGCTAAACGATATCCTCTAGATTCAATATTTAAGAACTGTTCATAAATGTTCAATAATGAACACTCAAGATAAAAAGTTCAAAATTCAAACCTGTCAAGATAAATTGAACATTTTACTTTTAATCTTCTGTTTATTCATTTGTTCTGACAAGGAATCCGAGCATTCAATACCTTTGCTGGTGGAAGGAGACGGCGAGGTCGTCGAAGGAGAAGTAGTCGAACAGAAGTGAAGGAGACGACGAGTTCGTCGATGAAGAAACCGATTGTGAAAATCGATTGTAGCAGCAGATTGTAGAAATCGATGACAGACATTTCTTGTAGAAATTAGCTTGACGGTGGAGCGAAATCGCTATTTCGATGTTGTTTCGGTGGTTAAGGAGCCGTGGAGGTGTTAGGGTTGGAGGGAGGAGTGGTCGTGATGAGAGAAACGTGATAGGAGAGAGTGTGTGATTTTTAGGAATGGTAAATTCTTATACCAAAATTGCCCTCAACCATTTATTTATTTGATTTCTTTTAGTGATAAATTAGTCATTTATTTTTGTCCATTGATTGCTAGATCCAATGGCTAAAAGGTTGGTTCTATGGTTCTATGGATAAAAAGGAGTTCTATGTTATATATATATATATATATATATATATATATATATATATATATATATATATATATATATATATATATATATATATATATATATATATATATATATATATATATATATATATATATTCAAGTAGATATATATGTATTCAAACTTATATATAGATAAAATTTATGACGTATGTTTTTTTAGTTTATATATATGTATTCAAACTTATATATAGATAAAATTTATGACGTATGTTTTTTTAGTTTATATACATGATCCTAGTTGTAATAAAAGGCTACCAATTATTGTCCCAGGTTTGAATTCAACTTTGAGATGATTCGACGTTCTAACAAACAAAGAACTAATAGATAAATAACATTATACCAACAAACTAAATCACACGGTAACCTTGTAGTCCGGTTTATCAAGATAACTACTAGCTTCAAGAAACCTAAATTGGTGTATTAGTGGAATCTTATATCCTTTCGATCAACAACGATGGCAAAAATCAACACGAACCCTTCTGGCTGTTTTAATGCACTAAACCTAGAATATTGTCAACATTGTATTATCTAACAAAAATGAGGATGTTAATAGGATTACCAACAAATAAGAAGTCAAAACATTGACTAAACGATGGTGTCTGCATTTTGAGTTATGATTATTTGTTACACATACACATATGTACTATGATACTGGGTCAGTTTGAGAATGATTATTTGATTATTTAATAGAAATGTTTTATTTCTTTATAGAACTAAAATAGACGCTTCGTTGCAATTTGATTGTTTCTAGAGTGCATTTAATTTGAAGGATTATGTTTTAAGGAAAATATATTGTATAACTCTAGATGGTATATAGGTAAAGGTTTTAAGAACAAATTTACGAATGAAAATAAGTGCGTTGTATGATATGAATAAACTAAAAGCACGGGTTGATAAATATATGATGAGCCAATAGGGTTTTGAAAGGTGGTTGATACTTTGGTGCTTTTGGTCAGCTGACTTTTTCTCAATTGCTTTGACTATACACATTCTTGGAAATCAAAGACTCAAAGTGGCCCAACTCCACCAACCTTCCTTCTCTTATCTTTAATAGGTGTTTCTCCCCAACTAACTTCCACAGGTAGTTCCATCTTTTTCATTTACAAACACAATAGATAAGATAAGTATGTAACTTTTTTTAAAAAGTCCTTTAATTATAAAAGTGTCCAAAAAAACATTGAACTTTTCTTTTGATGTCATGTACATCAGGTTTTATGTATATTGTTATTATGACGTCCGTTTAATTCTAATGACAATTGTCTAAATAAAAACAAGACAAATGTACATGTGTTTTATGAAAAGTTATTGATCCTTAATTTATTTGATGAGGATTATATGTTTAGTTTCAATTTCTTACATAGCTAGTCTTTATCCATATAAAATGATATTATTAAGATTTTTTATTTGTTTTATCGTATGTATGTATGTATGTATGTATGTATGTATGTATGTATGTATGTATGTATGTATGTATGTATGTATGTATGTATGTATATATATATATATATATATATATATATATATATATATATATATATATATATATATATACATGGGATTAGGATCCAGTAATAAGAAAAAAAATTGGTAGGAAATGTAACAAGTGCTTTATTTATATCTTTTTTTACGAACCAACAAAATAAATTATTATATGATGTAAAAAAACATGATTTGCAAAAATAATCTCTAAAAAAACGTCTCAATGATTCATTTTGTGATGCTTTACTAAAATTAACCGCAAAATGAAGCAACAATTGCTTTAGCAAATAATGAATTAGTGAGTTGTTTTTTCGGATTTTTTTTACGAATCATGTTTTTATGCATCATCTAATGATTCATTTCATTGGTTGGTCAAAAAAACATGCAAATAAATTACTTCTTACACTTCCTACCAAAATTTTCCTTCTCATTTGATCTCATTATCTATACATTATTGTACGTGGTTGAAGAGCTTCTAAAAGCATTTTAATGGAATTCATATCGGCTCTATTGAGGTTTTCATATCACATCTCCAATTCACAGACCATGTCTTTATCATTTGCAATTGGTTTTTTGATATTGCTCGAATCTTATTCGCATTCTTAGATGCTTTCACCTAACTGCTATTTGAAAGTCAACCTAGCAAAGAGCAAATTTATTGGTGTCGGGGTGGATTTTTCTAAAGGTAGATAGAATGTCAATGACTGTCTAAACTTTGTTGTGAAGCTGCTAATCTTTCTTGCACATTTTCTAGGCTTCCAATTTGAAGCTAATATGTCCAACATTAGTGAAGCTTTATTAAGCACGTACAGGGCCGTAGCATGCACATGGGCAAGGTGGTCGACCGCCCCGGGCCCCCAAATTCCTAGGCCCCTTTATATAGAGCTCTTATATTAGTTCAGAAATTTTAAGGCCCAAAATTTTTTTAATACAAGGAAAGGCCCAAAAAAATTTGGATACAAGAAAATGCCAAAAAAAAAATCAGAAAATGCACAAAATTTGCATAAGTCAATCATTCCTTCTAGGCGAAACTATTCGGATCCTTCTAGGCATTAATTTCACCTTCCAAACTAATTCTTGGTATCTAAAACGTTTCACCAGGGGCACGCTCTTCGCTCAATCCGACAATCCATAGGACCATAGCAATGATTAGTATTCGGCATCTTAAACGGTAATCGATTCTACTTATTCTCGATTCTGATTTTTGATTTTACTCTCCCTCTGCTCGATTCTTGATTTCGGATTTTATTGTTTCTGCTCGATTTTGATTTCCCTGATTCCCTCTCTAATCGAGTTATGATTTCTTATTTCTAATTAGTGATAGAATTCTAGTTTCACTCTACCAAGCAATCGCACCTGATATCGAAATCGATTGACCAAGTACCAACAGACCAAGCAATCGATTCTTCATTCTTGGGTATGTTTATCATCCGTAATCTCTTTTTTTCTGTTTATATAATAAGGATTTTTTTCTGTTTATAGAACTGATTCTTGAGTATCGATTCTTGAATCTTGTGTATGTTTTTTTTTCTGTTTTGTATTTGGAGGGTTGATTATTGATTTATTTCTCTTTCACTTTTATTTAATTTAATTTTAAAATGTTGCCTAGTAAATACATGTCTGGAAATGAAAAAAGGAAAAAAAAAAAAAACAAAAAATTGAACAATCCATAGAAAAACAAAAGGGATCCATGAATAAAAAAGATATTGTTAGGGGCCTTATTTTTCTACTTCGTCCCGGGCTCCAAATTAGCTTGAAACGGCCCTGAGCATGTAACCTTATATCATGGAGTGTAGCATACGAGAGTGGTTTGCATGATACAATATGGTAAGCAGTGATGGCAATGCCACATCTACCATCAATGCAAGTAACTTGATATTAAAACTAAAATTCATTATGTAAAGCATCATAAGCATGTCATGGGGTACATCTCTTTTTCTAAGTCTCTTTTCCCGTTTAACAAAATATTGTTTAGGTGGAAGTGCATGCAAAGGTTCTAAAATAATGGGGAAAGTTTAAGGAAGTATGTTACCCTTCTTTTAGATGAAGTGATGTTAGCGATAATCTTCTGTTAAGTTGTAAAGTTTGTTTATATAATAAATGTTAAAGTATTTGTAAGTTTTGGTTATGGTGTTTAATTATTTTGTATTGTGAAAAAAAAAACTGGATGTGAAAAATAATCTACTTATGGGCTTCCTCCGCGTAATAAGCCAAAGAGCAAACCAGCCCACATTGTCCATAGCCCACTAGCAATCTCACGGCGGCGTATTGCCGGAAAATCATCATTTTTAAGGCGTTTTTCATCGTTTCCGTTTGCTCTTTTTTGCATTATTCTCTCAAATAATCTGTTTCGGTTCAACCCTAACTTTTCATTCATACCAACTTGATTGCTTTTCTGTTTCAATTACAGCACCAAATTTAGAAGCTTTCAAATGCGTACCTTTTCTTAGCTTTTCACCGAAACTAAAACCCCACTTTAAACTCACTTTTCTCTCTTGTTTATCAACGACTTCCCTAAATACAACAAAGGGTTCTCTTATGGAAAGAAGGGCGGCTCGTTCGTAGGCTATTTTATGCGAATTTATAAGGTGGTGATGACTAATTTGTCTCCAAAAGAGCCCGAAATCGGTTTTCTCGAACTTCGATAGTTAAATGTTTTGTCAATTTGGTGAAACAGGTACTTAAGGTTTTATAATTGACATTTGGATCCTTGGACTTTCTGACTTCGATAGTCATTCGTTTTTAGCCTCGTCTCTAGTTTGCCTTCGCATTTTGGCCCTCAGGTAAGAAAATAAAAATAGGAGAAAGACAAAACCTCAATGTATTTTTTGTTAGTTATTGAAAAAGCCCTTTGGGTTGGAAAGACTTCACGAAAAATCACTCTCATAATGTTTTTAATTTGTTTTAAAAGTTGTTCCATCTAGTCTCTCATTTATTAGAGGTTTCTTTGGTAAGATTGATGAGAGTAGATGGATCACACACTACAATGAGGTTGATGTGGCCATGCGATGGATGTACACCCGGTATCCAATCGAAGCCAACCCCCGGTCAAATACACCGACTAGAAATATTTTTGTTTTCGATTCGTCAACACGACTTTAAGGGCCACAATTGGACACTTTTATATGCTCACTCAATCAATTTCATTTTCACTGTATGCAACCGTTCTATCTTACGCCCAATGTCACCACAAATCTATTCACCAACTTCTCACATATTCCTAAATATGTCCCAGAAACTCAAACCACACCCAAAGACAACCACGTTACCGAAACCTACCCCTCACCCTGGCACGTTTTGAAATAAAAATTGTGACCTAACATCCAACCCTAAAATGAAAGGTAATACAGTCCATGAACTGTGGACAACGGAGGAAGAAATCGTGTTAGCTTGTAAATTTATTATCTATCAACCTAAACTAATAAGTAAATAAAATTATTTATTTTTTATTTAGTAAGTCCAATTACCAAATAAAATAGTGATCTAATATTTAGATACAATGGTCTATTTAAATGAGTTATGTATGAATAAAGTTATTTAAATGAGTTATGTATGAATAATGTAATGTGATGGACTTACCTTTATTAATTGGGCTTGAAAAAGCTTTACAAGCCTTACCCAATACTAAGTATATTTTGAGGGAGAATTATGACTAATAATAAAATAAACAACATATCACCAAAAATCCCAAATCTACTCACCACAAATTGTTAGCTTCTTTCCATCTCCTTTGGAGGTTGACGAACTCAAGGAAGACTAAAGAAGGTTGACCAAACTTTGATCAAGTTGATTGTCTAGCAGTTGCTTGGATCTACTTGTGTGAATACACGTAGTGGTAATTTCTTGTGATTGTCATATTTTACACCAATTATATTCCCACACTCCACATGTATAATCTAATAACATTGTGTGCTTATATTTAGTTTTTTGAAATCGGTGGCACGGTTTTTTACTCCTGAGTAGACATACACGGTCGCTTCCTGAGTAGGCGTACACGGTCGCTGGTAATCCGGGTCGGCATCAGCCGGCGGCCCGGGGCCAGGATCTTTCCCTCTTTCTCCTGTGTTCACCTCTTCGGAGAAAAATCCCCTACATGGACTCCGTTGGAGTCGAACTCACAACATCCCCCACGTGAGTATATAACCCAGGTGCCTCGTACCAGTCAGGTCGTGTTCTTTTCCAAAAATACTCGTTTAAACCTTGAGAAATTGTTATATATTAATGGGTAAGTGAAAGCTTGGTGAACACACAAATCTACACATACAATCACACGAACACGTAGCACATAACAAGTAATGTCCCTCATGAAGAGGTTGGGTAATATTCATCATCACACAAAGAACTTGAAACTATGACACATCACATGAACACGTAGCACGTACAAGATGTCCAATGTTGATCATGTTGATAGCCATGAATAAATTGCATTGTAAACCTCCTTTCAGGTAGAAACCAGGATTGAAGTATATAAATATAAGAAACTAGACATTCATAGTATTTTTATGTCACTAATATCACCCTCAAATGACCTTTCTTGATTTACTATGAATTTTACAAAACGCAACAACAAGCTGTCTGATACAGCTTTGAAAGTATTGGGCAATTCATGTAAAAACATTTTTAAAACTTAACATTAGGTTAAAGGGCCTAAAATGGATGAAAATAGACTCCCATATATTTCTAACGGTCCTGGCCTTGCCCTCATATAAGGTTTCTATAATTTTATATGATTTTTGAAAAAGGGTGACAGAAAGCATAATGTTTCAATCTTTATCTCGTACCATGTTTTCTTATAGTCCTTGCACCTATGATGTCATAAAGCTTGTGACTTTAGTCTTTAGGCTCTTAATACATTAAGTTTTGAATCAAGTCATAAGGTTGTCACATAAGTCATCTTTTAACTTCTTTAATCTTATACATACATATACACCTAAGTTTATACTTTTGTATCTAACATATATTTTATGGTGAAACAGTTCAGAAATGGAGCGGATGCGATTTGTTGAAGTGACAGGATGATTTGTTCGTATGATACAATTAAGAGTAAATATGAAACGGTGAAACAGTTCAGAAATGCAGCGGATGCATGGTGGATATATTGCATGCCACAAGAGGTGTAGTATGATTACATAACTAGTATGTTACGATTATGTGTTAAAGGTGCTGATATGAATGCATGAAATTTCTTGCATACCAAGCGAGATAAGTTGTATAATTATATAATGAACGCCTTGTGATATTGTGTGGCGAATGTTGAGTTATTTGATGAGTACACCATAACCACACTAGAGGAATGTAACTTTAGTTAGGCGGAGGGGGGAATAGACGAGCTACTAATAAATACTAGTGTGAATATATATATATATATATATATATATATATATATATATATATATATATATATATATATATATATATATATATATATATATATATGTATGTATGTATATATATGTGCATGTATAAGTGGTTGTATACCTAAACGCATGAATATGAGTTAAACAGAGTAAAAATGTGATTGTGGTTGTGATTGATAAGATCCTCTCCTTAGCAATCAAACCAATTACTACTGGTAAAGGAGACGTTTGATAAAATCTGATAAACTAAAATACGGACTTGGCTCCTAAGAAGAAATTGGGACTATAGTCTGAGAGTTGATGTATGTGTTGAATGTAGATTGAAACCCAGTGCCTACTACGAGATTTCGGGGACGAAATCTTTTTGAAGGGGTGGAGAGTTGTAATACCCATTTCCAGAAAAGGGGGGTTAAAACAGAAAGTTATACAAAGTTTTTAAGGAACATTAGAGATAGCGACGCTAACGGTAGGATATAGTGACGCTATGGCGAGGTGTATTGCGATGAAGAAAGGGTGTCATGAGTAGATAGCGACGCTATCACAAGACGATAGCGACATTATGGTCAGACGCTGGAGTTAGCGACACTACTTGTAATGTTAGCGACACTAAGGTCGTCTGGGCAGATCAGTTTATATGCTTTAAGATGGTCATTTGGCTAAAAAGGCCTAAGTCTATTTTCAGAGAGAAAGAGGGACGAAATGCTGAAATTGGTAAGCTAAATTCGAGGGGAGGAACGATGAGGATGGTCCTCGCGTGCTCCGGTCTTTAATTTCCAATAAATTATTGTCTTGTAATAAACACAATAGTATTGTTTCGTTTGAGTCTTGTTGTCTTGGTAAACATGTTCGGTTACCTTTTACCACTTCTGTGTCAAATGTTTCTGAACCTTTCGCTATTATTCGTTATGATGTATGGACTTCCCCAATTACAAGTGTTAGTGGCATCAATTATTATATATGTCTTATTTTTAGATCACTTTTCACACTTTTTGCGAATATATCCACCTAGAAATAAACCGAAGTCTTTGAAAAGTTTCTCCATTTTTGGGCTTACGTTAAAACTCAATTTGAATGTTGTTGGATTAGGTGTCTAAGCCATGACTTTATATTTATATTTATCTTGTTAATTGAAGCAAAGTCCATTTGGGTTGCCCTCATAGCTGGAGGTTAGGATAGAGTTCAGTAGAGTAAAAGGTTGATTTATTAATTGTTTAATAAATCAATAGAATTAATTAAATGGTTTATTAATATATTTAAGTGTTAATATATTAATTAGAAACTATAATAATTAATTAAGATTTAATCTAGAATTAATTTGATTTAATTCAGTGATTAAATTAATTAATTAAAAGTGCAGGGACTGGTTTGTATTTATTTAATAGTTAAATAAATAGCTGGCCAGTGGACAGGGGCCAAAGTTGGCGCCAACATGGAAAGATTCTCCATGGTTGGCGAAACCCTATTAGGGTTTAGAAAAGGCTTGGTCCATTTAGTCAGCAGGCTTACCCATTTGGAGGCTCCTTAGGGTTTCAGCTGTAACACTTGGAGGCTATAAAAGGAGACTCCTGGCACTCCATTTTCTGCGCCACTTTTGAACAAGATTACTCTGCTGGACTGTCTTCTCCATTGCTTTGGGTGTGACTTGCATTTGAGGCAGGATACTTTTGTTGCTAGCTTCAAGAACAAGAATTAAAAGGTTGGTTAATTCTTGTTTTGATCTTTAGAAATTATTGTTGGCCTTTAGGTTTTAGTTTATTATCTTCATAGAAGAAAACATAGATCTTATTAGGGTTGCATGTGAACCATAGGAATTTTTGTGTTCATTATTTGCTAGAAAACCCTTCAGTGGTATCAGAGCCAATTTGTTTTCTTGTGAATTTGATATCACTGCTTGACTTGATCATGGGGTTTTCGAAATTAAACCCCTTGTGGAGGCATTCACGAAATTGGTGGCTAGGGTTTTGAAAACCCTAGCCTCCTTCCCCTTGTTTTGGCGATTTTGTGCTAGATTGGAAAGTAAGTTGTTATTTTTGGTAACTAAGATCTATTAAATAACTGGAACCTTGATCCCATTTCTTGCTATTTTCGTGAACTAAGGGATTAAGATAAGTAATTAATTTAATTATTTTTGTGATGCCTATCTTAGATTTAATTTATTTAATTAAATGTTAATTAAAAGATAAATTAAATCACTTAAGGATTTAAATTTAAAAATTTCGAAATTAATTGTTTAATTAGCGAAAATTTAAAAGATTAAATCTAAAATATTTTAAAAGTTTAAAATACATCTTATACATAATATAATTAAAAGTTAATATTATTTGTATAAGATAAAATTGGTTAGTCTTACCGTTAGTAGGCCTCATTCACAAAACTGTCCTATAAAGAGGGTATAAGGCGACTGCCTATAAAATGGCAGTCTAACGGGTATCCACTCTTACCCACCGCTCTCCTGGTCATTCGAGTGTCGTTAGCCGAACGGGTTTGATAGAACGCTAAGCCTCTTAAAAGTATAATGCTATAATTGAAAGTACTAGAACCTTGAACAAAAACCTAATCTAGTTACTTAGGATAAAAAATGTGAATTGGTGCTAATCCATGGAATTGCACATTGCACTTTGTGGAACGTTGGCGGAGCGTGTGTGGTTTACCGGCACGCCAACTGGGGTCCACAAAGACTTGTAATGGGTTTCTCGATTTTGTCATTATTAACGGAGCGTGTGTGGTTAACCGGCACGTTAATTAGAGATGACAATTGACTTCGAGAGTACCGAGCATATTTGCATGGTTATTCACACCCGGTTTGTGATCCTCGGCATCCCAGTCACAAACAGTGGGGCACATCCGAGACTAAACATGCCATTGAACAGTTCAATGTGTCTCAACAGATCTAGGAATTTCATTAGATGAAATTGATAAGTGTATTATCTACATTAATGACCATTATGTTGTGATTACGGCATCCCTCTTCACACCATAGTTGGGGTATTTTGGGTCCTAGCCTTAATAAATAATATATTGGGTAATTATTTAAAAGGATAAATTAAACTAATAAAATTCTGTTTATTGTAGATGTCTGAATCAAGTGTCTATTCTCCTCCCTCTCCTCCTTCACCCATTTCTGAGAGCATCAGAAAGCACCTGCTAAATATGGAAAGGCTGACTGGCCTTAACTGTAAGGAATGGCTTCGCAATTGGAGACTGGCTCTCGGCATTGCGGGCAAGCTTCATCTCACCGAGTATCCGATCCCGGTTCCACCAAAACAAGTCATCATAAAGAGCCTTTATGATAAGCATGACTTATTAGTTGATGAATCCGAAAAGATTCGTGACCTCATGCTATTGACCATTGACCCCGAGTTCCGCAAGGATTTTGAATCCTTGGGGCCATATGAGTTAATGCAATCGGTTGAGGAAATGTGTCGAAAACCGGTCGAAGAGGAATGAGCTAGGATCTTCAAAAGACTTGCACAGTGTAAGTTAAAAGAAGGAAGTAGCATCGATTTGCATGTTCTTCGGATTGAAGCGTACATAGGCGAATTGTACAAACTTGGTTATTCCATGAGTCAGGAGTCGAGTATTAACACTCTACTCGCTTCACTGACTAGTAAGTACGGTCTGTTCATTCAGACGTATAGAAAGGAAGACCAGAAAAAGACCTTAATGGAAATGCGTCCACTGTTGACTTTATACGAGTCACTCTTGGATAGGCATAGCTCCAATGGTTCAGCTACTTCTGGATTAAGTCCAGTGGGAAGACGCAGCAAGAAACGATCCAGATCGTCTGGATATGTCTTAAGCTGGGAATCCACAGAATCGGATACAGTCGCGGAAAGATTGGAAGACGCTCCAAAGTCAAAATCTTTTAAAAGCTCAGGTATATCTAAAAACCTCAAAACTCCTGTTCCATAATTCCTTGATGCATAATGTGATAGTCACATTTTGGTTGTATGCAGGGAATCAGTAGAGTACGGGACATTGGCGCATAGGAGCACATTTGGATTGGATTTCCGGCTCATGCAGTTTTGAAGTTTAGTTAGATATTGAAATATTGTTGTTAGCTTTTAAATGCGTATGACATTGTCCATCATATAGTACATTGTGCAAGGATTTTTGTTTTAATAAAATTGTCAATTTTCTTTTAACACATGTTGTTTGAAATATCCTTGAAATGTTGTATGATTGTGTTGAATGCATGATTAGTAATAACTTGAATATTGATACATCCAAAGTGTTTGGATTTTACGAATTGTGCTCCTTATGATTGTTAAAGTGAATATTATAATAATCAATTCAACCAAAGGTCCAGTTGGACAGGACTTTGGAATCATTTGACTTAGAGTCACATGATGAATTGAGTTCTTAATGTGTTAAGAAATGAATCAACCAAAGATCTAGTTGGACAGGACTTTGGAATCATTTGACTTAGAGTCAGATGATGATTAAGTTCTTTATAAAGCACATGTGGCAAGAAATGAATCACCCAAAGATCCAAAGGATAGGATTTTGGAATCAGTTGACTTAGAGTCAACTGAAGATTGCAAGTCTTGAACAGAATTAACAAAGTCATAAGTTTACATAGAGATGTAAAAGAGATTGAGATTAGAAGCAACGAACACATCAGTTGCTGTGTATTGCTCGAATCTCGGAATAGAACACAATTGTTTGTACTTCACAATATTTGTCAATCGGTATGACGAATATGACCTCGCTTATCAGAATAAGCGATTGTATTGAAACCTTGAATCGTTCAAGGACTTCAAAGGAAGTACAAGATCCGCAGAACCTGAGTCACAACATAAACTGGGAAAATATCTCACAGTTATTCTCTTCCAAGAACATTAATAGTTATAATATGTCTTAGGGAAGATGATGGAGCATTGGTCGAAACAGTTCGATCCTCGATGTATGAGATACATTGCCAATTAGTTTCCAATAAATTGAATACTATACCAGTCAGACCATATAAACCATATTCCAACCACATCCTTCAACTAAGTAGGTTTTGCAGACACTGTCTGAAATGTAAAGCTGGGATTGTCCCACTTGTACATTAAAAGTCCAGGGTCTTGTAGTGTTCGTCCGAACCTCATGACTAGCCTAAACCTAATCAGAAATGTCGTTTCACTGGCTGTCCCGCTGTACATGGAAAAGAAAGAGCTCTTTTAGAAAGAACTCATGTTCTAAGGAAACAGTAGGAGTTGGGACAGTCCTGAATGAGTTCAGGATTAGCCAAGTGAAATAACCTTTAGTCATCACTAGGCTTAGAGCAGAAATCAGATTTTTGTTTTAAAATTCTGACATTATCTTCTCTTGACCAGTAGTACTGATCACCATCATAAGTAGTTATGATCAGGGTGACATACCGATTAGTGGTAAAACACTATAGTTGGTACGGATTTTCAATCCGACTACTTGGAAGCATTGGTGAGCCCGGTTGCTGCCAATTGAGAGAACCTAAGGAGGAGATACAGTCTATGTAACAGTGTAACATCCCAAAATTTTAGGGTAAAATTAAAAAAAAATTTAAACGAACACTTTAATATAAGAAAAGCCACTTAATTAATTTTGAAAAAATTCCATAACTTATAAGTTTAATGAAAACATCCCAGGATTAACAAAAGTTAATGAAATCACAACATAACGGAACATCCTTTCAAAAACAGTCCTCCAATGAAGCAGCACAGTGTATACACGTCACGCCTTGCCATCCATGGTACCTGATGTACCTGAAACAGTAGTTTATATAAGGAAAGGGTAAGCACGGAGCTTAGTGAGTTCCTCAAAATACCATACGATCCATCACATATAACATACAATACATCATAACCATTCATATGTCTGTGAGACTCGCGGGCTATCCCTGTTGCGCTGAAGACTCACGGCAGTTCCCGTTCTGTCTTATCGCTCGCAGGCTTTTCCCGTTCCGTCTAATGACTCGCAGGCTATTCCCGTTCCGCCTATTGGCTCACGGGCTGTTCCCGTTCCGTCTAATGACTCCCAGGCTATTCCCGTTCCGCCTATTGGCTCGCGGGCTATCCCGTTCCATCCACAAACAATCATTATCATAACAATCATTCATACAATTACCATAACATGTAAGATCACCTTAGTCTAACATATCTTCCTTCCTATGCATGCAATATCACCTATGGTATAGTGAGAAGACTCACCTGATTGTAGTTGACTATATCGTTTATCTTTCTCGCCTTTGTATTTCTTTTCAACTTTAACTATTAACATAATAAGAAATCCATCATTTCTTAATCCTTAACTATATTATAGTCGCATCATAAAACCTTTCAATAATTCCAACATGATATTCCATGATTTATCAAGTAAAGAACGGCCAGGTAGAAGATTAAATGGGGTGGCAGGATCCTTTCAGCATTTTAGCCTTTCGGAAAATCCAACAACCAGATCCCAAGTAATCGGCCTAGGAACCGTCCTCGTAAGTAAATCAATCGGTATTATTTTCAGAATTACGAATTGTTATAATAACGACGTTTTTAAGGTTTTTATTTACTATTGTTGGAAATGAATATGTTATACTTATTACATATTCTACTTCTTAATACAAAAATTATTTTACAATACCTAATTAAGCTATAGAAAGGTTTGTAGTTACCTTATGACCAGTCGTCGAGATCTATAACTCCTTCGTTAGGCTTTTAAGCTTCCTTCCGCTCACTTGCTTACACTCTAGTGCTTAGAAACCTCTATATATTGGATTGAGATTTAGTTGTGTGGTTTATGAGATGTTTTGAGGGGTATTTATACTTGAATTCTTGAATAAAAAATGGCATGACACTTTTGACAAAAGATTTTAATAATATAACTTTGTTGAAATTAATACTTTCTAGAATCAGTCTGTTCAAGACTGGTTTAGCCAAATTTAAACCCATGAAATTCACGTTTTTATTTGATATTCTAGAAATTTATCTCAATACCTTTCCAGGGATGTATTTTATGTATTTATACGATTTTTCTATGATTTATTATGAATTTTTGAAAACAGACTATCTAACCTGTCAATTCCGAACTAATCAGTAAAGATTGCATTTTTTTACCATAGATAATGTCATTTTCAAGCTTACTATTATTTTTGGTAATTGTACTAGACTCAATTTGTAAACTTTGTGCACTGGTTTGAGGTCCAAACGATTTTTCTAGAATTAATTATGATTTTTCTAAAAACGACACAAAATGCTGATTTTCATATGAAATTGTAACTAAAGTTTTTCTTAGCTTTATAACTACCAATGATCATATAATTCCTAACACTCTTATTTTAAGTATATGTTATAATCAGGATACGGGTCTTACAAGTCTCCCCCACTTATTTGGATTTCGTCCCGAAATCCGCATTCTCGAACGCCTCTATGTATTTCCCATCGAGTCCTTGTGTCCTTCAAAAATCCTCCTCGTCTTATTGCCGAAACTTTACAAGATTTAATTATCTTTCCCTTTCAACATTCACATATCTCTGTAATAATGCTTAAGGTCCTATTATTCTCATTCACTCCATACTTCTTTTCTTCTAATTACTTTAGATGTACAAAAAAACTCTAACTGTTTCTCACAGTCCCACACATCGACTTGACCGGCTACTATCTACAGTACATATTTAGTACTTTCTAATCTACCTATATACATAGTTAACCTACTTAACTTGCAACACCTAATTTTAACACTATTTCGTATTTATATGAATTCGTCATATTTCAACATACATTTGCCACAATTCAACATTTCTTTTAAATACTTTTTGGCTAAATAAGTCTATTTTTGTAGAATCTCCAAATTTTTGTGTTTCACCAAAATATAAAATTTACATCATCTTTTGTAAGTTTTTTTTTTGGAGTACTGAACACTCTTTAAACTATTTCCATTATATGGAGACATAAAATTTTGTTTTATTTCAAAAGTCTCTTTATTATCTCGTTCTCACCAGAGTCAAGCAGAGAATTTTGAAAAAATGTCACTTGGGGTAGTGGAAAGTCGCATCTACTGTAGTTAGTTTGAATTTCGGTAATTAAAAAGTGAGGTGTCCTTTCAGTTCCGTGTGTCCTTTCGGTTCCAGCTACAAGATACTATATATACAGGTATGTAGTATCATTCATTTTCAGTCTCATCCTCTTTTATCACTAGTTTGTTCGTAAACAAACTCATATTTTAAGCCGAGTCATGGAAAACATATCTTCAATGGGCGATCTGTCGAACCATGGACCTGGTTTTCCGCAAGGAGAGGGTACTTCAAACCAAGAATTCTTAATAGAGTTCGGTGACTCTAACATTCTAGACATTTATCATCCATACTTCGATTACCTTTCTAATGTTTTGTTTGATTTTGAATTATGGTACAGTCTTCCAGATATACTACCAATAGAGCATCTCCACGATGAGCCGGAAATTTTTCCCAAGTTGAACATTAACTCATATGATCCGGTGCATGCATCTGACTTTGCACTTGATCAGACTCCATGCCTTCTACCAGGTTAAATTCTTTTGAATGATCCATTTATAAGTATTCTATTTTGTTTTATCATTTGACATGTGTTATTTGTAGACCCATTTGTAGATGGTCTAACTGAGTACAATCCATTCATGGACGTGCACCCAACAAGCAGTGAGTTTGTCCCCATGAATCAAGAATTCATGGCTGGTATTCAGGATGAGAATCAATTACATAGGACTCATAACATAAATATTGAATTGAATCCCGAGTTTGGGGTTGGTTTTCAATATCAAGATCATCTTCGGTTGATTCAAAGGAATCTAGATGGATTTCAGAATCCTGAGATTTTAGTTGAAAACCAACAATTATTACCGATAGAGGCCACTAATTTTGATGAATCAATGTCCATCTTTGGGTCAAAAAATCAGGATCATGTTCAAATGATCCATAATGATAACAATACAATTGGATTTGAACCTTCTAGTTCAGAAAACATAGCAGGTGGCAGTGGAAGAGGTTTCAGACATTTATTAAGTAGGGAAATAATAGCTGAACACTTTAACGAACCAATTGAGAAAGCTGCGAAGGAACTCAACATTGGAACGACACAATTAAAAAAACGCTGTAGAGAATTAGGTATCAATCATTGGCCCCAACGACAACTTACGAGTTTGCAAACCCTTATTGATCGTGCTGAGGTAAAGAACTACATTTTTTAATTCCTTTATATCATAAGGTTGAAATTACTAAAGTTATTTGTGCCACAGGAATTTGGTAATGAATTTATTGAGGCAACAGAATTATCGGGAGATTTAATACCCAACCTAAAAAAAGAAAAAGAAGCGATAATTGAAGGGTCACAATCGGGTCTAACAGACGGTACAAAGAAGCTAATACAAGCTGCTCATAAGGTTGTATTTAGGAAAAGAAAAATTCAGGAAAAGGGGGAAACTTCATCAAGAACTCATACACAGCAGCAATCTCTGCCATCTAATTCTGGTATGAGTAGTATTAACCCTGGTTTACTCGAGTCTTCGAGTGAGGAGAATTTTTGAGGCTTTGTAGGTGACCTAGCCTGGTTTCCTCCTTCTTATAGCTACCCCCAACTGGTTCCGAATTAGAGCCCTTCCTCATCACTGCCCTACTTACACACGCCCCAAATGAGTCAATATTTAGCCCCTAATCATGGGGTTACAGGTTCCAACCCTATCGAGACCCCATACCTTGGAGCTCCTCCTCCAATAACTGAAAGCATACCACTTCCAAATCCTCGGGAAGGTACAAGTCAACCTAATGATGACAAAGATTGGAGTGTAGAAGATCTTTTCTCGCTTCTTTCTGATTCTCTGGTTTAGGTTAGTAGTTCTGTAAACTTTTCTTAATGTATTAATATAAAGTTGTAGTAATGAATTAAATATATTGACGTGTTACTATAATTTTAATAATTTAATCGATTCAATATAATATTCATGTTGTTCCCTTAATTTTGTATTCCTCTCCCACTTGGACTAAAGTCCAAGTCTGTTTATTCGATTTATAAATATTTTTTTACGAGCCCTTACTCTCGAACGAAAAACAAGCCCACTCTGCTCAGCCAACAACTTGCATCGGGGGCAAACACTATCTCAATAAACATGTTTCGATAATGTAAAGATGTTTACATCAACCACCATATGTTACTCATCCGCTTGCGACCCTAGTCAACACCTCTATCGTCAGTTACCTCAATCACGAGTGAGTGATCCAAACTCTCAACCCACACGACCTGATCAATCACTCAAGCGAGATCAATACAAGGGTAGGTAGCCCCACTATTACACAGCACTAGGCATGTACAGAGTCGACTCAAAAATACCCCCTATCATCTCAGGCGCCGCTTGCACCTCTTTGACCGTGAGTTGGAAAACTCACCCTTGCATCCTATAGTCCCTGTCTGACTTGTGCGCCCATTAGTTGCATGAAAAATAGCTACCACAATAGCATTTTGGCATTCTCCCTTTCAACAGTCTTTAAGCTCAGTAATCAACTTAAGCATGATCGGTCCAACCAAACTGGTATGATCGCATCTTAATTGTTCCTACTGAACCTCACAATCAACATTCAAAAATTGAATGGATAAAAGTTTACCACATTACACTAGCATTTAAGTTAATTATGCTAGACACTCACATACTCAGCTCCTTGGATCCTTCGTGACGAACTCTCGACTCGAACGTGGATCCTGTGCTTTCGATAGTAGGAGCTCTACTACTACCTTCCACACCTATCCATGTTCGTTCCAAGACCCGTCTCGAAATATCCAATTCGCTTCTCACCGATAATTTTAACACATATGCCCTTACAAGGAATATGTTAACCCTTCTAGGAATACTTGGAATCCCACCCCTACCCTGCTATTCTAACTAAGACGGAACTTCCTCCAGTGATGACAGGTTGTTTCGCGAACGTAGTTGTATACAATATCGAACTAAACAGTCTTTCAAATAAGAGAATCTTCCCTAAGGCAACAACCAAACAAGGAACATGCAATAAGGTCAACTCACACATTCTATGACTATTCCGTCCATATTGTATACAACTTAGTGGAAATCTCTAAGCAACCTATCGGCACTAGCATACAGTTCTATTAGCAAATAGCAGATAATAATACAACAATGTGTGATCTCTACCAGGCATTTCAGCAAACATATACCATATGTTTTTTAACATCCACAATATTAAATACTTAACCCTTTTCGCATACTGGCGTCGGCTGGCGGTACACACTGTGTCTTCAGTTCACCCTTCATAAAACATCCTTCTTTCGTAAAAATGTTTTAAGAAAACTCTTAAGCCTCAACTTGAGTCCAGAACTCACTAAGTGAGCCTGATTCTCTCAAGCTGTGCTCTGATACCAACTTGTAACATCCCAAAATTTTAGGGTAAAATTAAAAAAAATTTAAACGAACACTTTAATATAAGAAAAGCCACTTAATTAATTTTGACAAAATTCCATAACTTATAAGTTTAATGAAAACATCCCAGGATTAACAAAAGTTAATGAAATCACAACATAACGGAACATCCTTTCAAAAACAATCCTCCAATGAAGCAGCACAGTGTATACACGTCACGCCTTGCCATCCATGGTACCTGATGTACCTGAAACAGTAGTTTATATAAGGAAAGGGTAAACACGGAGCTTAGTGAGTTCCTCAAAATACCATACGATCCATCACATATAACATACAATACATCATAACCATTCATATGTCTGTGAGACTCGCGGGCTATCCCTGTTCCGCTGAAGACTCACGGGCAGTTCCCGTTCTGTCTTATCGCTCGCAGGCTTTTCCCGTTCCGTCTAATGACTCGCAGGCTATTCCCGTTCCGCCTATTGGCTCACGGGCTGTTCCCGTTCCGTCTAATGACTCCCAGGCTATTCCCGTTCCGCCTATTGGCTCGCGGGCTATCCCGTTCCATCCACAAACAATCATTATCATAGCAATCATTCATACAATTACCATAACATGTAAGATCACCTTAGTCTAACATATCTTCCTTCCTATGCATGCAATATCACCTATGGTATAGTGAGAAGACTCACCTGATTGTAGTTGACTATATCGTTTATCTTTCTCGCCTTTGTATTTCTTTTCAACTTTAACTGTTAACATAATAAGAAATCTATCATTTCTTAATCCTTAACTATATTATAGTCGCATCATAAAACCCTTCAATAATTCCAACATGATATTCCATGATTTATCAAGTAAAGAACGGCCATGTAGAAGATTAGATGGGGTGGCAGGATCCTTTCAGCATTTTAGCCTTTCGGAAAATCCAACAACCAGATCCCAAGTAATCGGCCTAGGCACCGTCCTCGTAACTAAATCAATCGGTATTATTTTCAGAATTACGAATTGTTATAATAACGACGTTTTTAAGGTTTTTATTTACTATTGTTGGAAATGAATATGTTATACTTATTACATATTCTACTTCTTAATACAAAAAATATTTTACAATACCTAATTAAGCTATAGAAAGGTTTGTAGTTACCTTATGACCAGTCGTCGAGATCTATAACTCCTTCGTTAGGCTTTTAAGCTTCCTTCCGCTCACTTGCTTACACTCTAGTGCTTAGAAACCTCTATATATTGGATTGAGATTTAGTTGTGTGGTTTATGAGATGTTTTGAGGGGTATTTATACTTGAATTCTTGAATAAAAAATGGCATGACACTTTTGACAAAAGATTTTAATAATATAACTTTGTTGAAATTAATACTTTCTAGAATCAGTCTGTTCAAGACTGGTTTAGCCGAATTTAAACCCATGAAATTCACGTTTTTATTTGATATTCCAGAAATTTATCTCAATACCTTTCCAGGGATGTATTTTATGTATTTATACGATTTTTCTATGATTTATTATGAATATTTGAAAACAGACTATCTAACCTGTCAATTCCGAACTAATCAGTAAAGATTGCATTTTTTTACCATAGATAATGTCATTTTCAAGCTTACTATTATTTTTGGTAATTGTACTAGACTCAATTTGTAAACTTTGTGCACTGGTTTGAGGTCCAAACGATTTTTCTAGAATTAATTATGATTTTTCTAAAAACGACACAAAAGGCTGATTTTCATATGAAATTGTAACTAAAGTTTTTCTTAGCTTTATAACTACCAATGATCATATAATTCCTAACACTCTTATTTTAAGTATATGTTATAATCAGGATACGGGTCTTACAAACAGTTTGATTGATTTTACAACTGGTCTTAAAACCAGTGGGAGTAATCATCAAAAGAAACCAACATGGACAGAAACGTACCTTCAGAACATCTGGTTGAGTGAGACGATACTCAGAGTCAAGAAATTGACTCCGAGAGAAGCACTCTCAATAGAAGATGAAATCTGAAAGGATACTGCATAATGTAAGTCGTTAGTGGAGCGCGTGTGGATCACCGGCACACTAATATGGACTCACAAAGAGTATGCCAGTATAAAGGTACATGGGCCCGGGATTACCCCATGGGCATCTCGCAAGAAAGGATATTCAGATTCTCAAAATATGCCAAAAGGATTGGATTTTGAGAAAGGGCTGAAAGATATTCATAAGGATGTCAGAAAGGTTTGGATTCTCAAAATGTGCCATAAGCTCTGGATTTTGTGAATAGTCCATAACCATGTCAAAGCCAGTGGGAGTGTCGCTGTTATCTCTATCTCCATACGTGTGTTACATAATGTTTCTAGGAAACGTCTCTTTTCATTACAAAGTGTAATGACTTGGTGTTAAGAGACGGATCGCTATGAAAGGCTTAATAGAGATACAGCATACTCAGGTGGTTGTAAACATCTATGAGATAGATCGAAACCCTGCCAAAATGATCTTGATGAGACTCAAGATGCGTTGCCTAGGAAATAGTTTTCTATCATTGCAAAGTGTAATGATTTGGCATGAGAAATATAAAGAAGGTGCAGCATACTCACATAATCCATAGACATCTATCAGATAGATGTTATCATCAGTATAGACCTAGCCATAGTAAGCATGATCTTGATAAGATTCAAGATGCATGGAAAAGAGTCTCCGAAAGGAAATAGTTATTGAAAATCATGACACAAGGATTATAAGTAATCCTTAGATTCCAAAGGAGTTTGGAATAGGACTAGATCGAATCCAACAAGGTTCTTGGATCGATCAGAAGTGTCATGAACATGTCTTGATGACTTAATGCTTAGAGCATAGTGAGTCAGATTCAGGATATGACCTGGCTGGGAATACTCAACGGATTTTGTACATACATGAGAAATCAGTGGAAAATGATTAGGGGTGAATGTTGATAACAATTTGAAAAGAGTTTTAAAAATAAGGACTTAATGGTTAAAGAATTTCGTTGGCATTCCGATGGAGCGCGTGTGGCTCACCGGCACATCGTAACACCTCAAAATAGTCTTAGGGTGCAGTCATGTGGACTAAAGATCCCAAGAACCATGGAAGGTCACAGTACATAGAATGGAGTTGTTAGTGAGAATGACGGTATGACCAAAATTGAAATATCATCGGAAGGATATCCGATCGGATAAAGTGTATAAATGTGTAACATTTGAGTACATAGAAAGAGTGAAAGGTCAAGTAGACATAGATACATAACACGAATTAAATAGTTTAAAAGGAATCTAGAAACCGATAATAGTTTATGTAAAATCTGACATGGTGATTACCTCGTGGAGACTTGGTAATTAGGCAATAGTAGCCACCAGTCAGATTTTAAGTTTCAATTTTGCATGTTTCACTTCCCGAATAATTTGATTATTCAAAAGTCCACAGTCGCTCATACTTTTCGGGAGTAAGTATGAACAAAGACTGTCGTGAATTGGTTGTAGATTGTCTAAGGAGTTAGACATTGCAGTAAGACTGCTACAACGTTCATGAGTACTTAGAAATAGAGATTTGAGTATTAGATAAACCCGCGCTCAATAGATTGCTTCATGGATTACATCACGAGCAATGTTGAGACGATAATATCGTATGATCTTGAAGCGGAGACATATGAGTTGAAATTTACGAGTCGGTTGTGCATTGATGATGCGAAACGCATCGGTAACTCGATGTTATAAAACGCATTGTTGTGTACGATTTGATAAGTAAAAGACACAACCATATGAGTCAAAGCTTATTCGTTCCTTGACCCTGATGGGAAACAGATATCTGTAGGCCGCTCGATGATTTTGAAGTTGACTAAAGTGCTGGCCAGCCGGGACTAAATTGATGTGTTCAATTAGAAGTCTTAAAGTCATAAGCAGAATCGGAAATCGGGAAACAGAGTATCGGACAGAGATTGATCTCAATCCATGTCTCGTGTCTGAAAATATGTTGTTGGACGAAGGATCATATGATCACTTATCTATGGACAGAACTGACTGGGTCAGAGTTCGGCAGCAGTTTCTTGAAAGCTGCAGATTGTTTATTAATCAGAAGATAAATTAAAGTCATAGACTTATCCAAGTGGGAGACTGTTGGATTAGGTGTCTAAGTCATGACTTTATATTTATATTTATCTTGTTAATTGAAGCAAAGTCCATTTGGGTTGCCCTCATAGCTGGAGGTTAGGATAGAGTTCAGTAGAGTAAAAGGTTGATTTATTAATTGTTTAATAAATCAATAGAATTAATTAAATGTTTTATTAATATATTTAAGTGTTAATATATTAATTAGAAACTATAATAATTAATTAAGATTTAATCTAGAATTATTTGGATTTAATTCAGTGATTAAATTAATTAATTAAAAGTGCAGGGACTGGTTTGTATTTATTTAATAGTTAAATAAATAACTAGCCAGTGGACAGGGGCCAAAGTTGGCGCCAACATGGAAAGATTCTCCATGGTTGGCGAAACCCTATTAGGGTTTAGAAAAGGCTTGGTCCATTTAGTCAGCAGGCTTACCCATTTGGAGGCTCCTTAGGGTTTCAGCTGTAACCCTTGGAGGCTATAAAAGGAGACTCCTGGCACTCCATTTTCTGCGCCACTTTTGAACAAGATTACTCTGCTGGACTGTCTTCTCCATTGCTTTGGGTGTGACTTGCATTTGAGGCAGGATACTTTTGCTGCTAGCTTCAAGAACAAGAATTAAAAGGTTGATTAATTCTTGTTTTGATCTTTAGAAATTATTGTTGGCCTTTAGGTTTTAGTTTATTATCTTCATAGAAGAAAACATAGATCTTATTAGGGTTGCATGTGAACCATAGGAATTTTTGTGTTCATTATTTGCTAGAAAACCCTTCAAATGTGAGATCCAAATATTCCAATGTGGCCACGGGGGAGAATTTGACAACCATCGATTCCATTCTCTCTTTGACCATAATGACATCACCTTTCATTTCTCCTGCCCGCGTACATCCCAACAAAACGGGATGTCCGAACGTATGATTTGAACTTTCAATAATGTCATTCGTACACTCTTGTTTCAAGCCCATATACCTCCCACATATTGGGTCGAAGCGCTACACATGGCCACTCACTTACTTAATCTCACACCATTCACATCTATCCAAAATGAAATATTGTTTACCAAACTCTTCAATACACCTCCCACCTACATTCATCTTCGAGTTTTTGGGTGCCTTTGCTACCCTCACATTCGCACCCCTCACAAATTAGCCCCACGGTCCACTCTATGTATTTTTTTGGGCTACCCTTCCCAACATCGCGGGTATCGCTGCCTTGATCTTTCCTTATGAAAGATCATTATATCTCGCCATGTCGTTTTGATGAGAAATCCTTTCCTTTTACGATCCATGATACCGAATCAATCTCCACCATATACCTTTCTTGATAAATTTGATCCTCCCTATCCTATCTCTAGATCGTTTCTGGACACCCTGTCTTACATCAAGATCGTTCCCGAGCACCATATCGACCACCCCCACTCCTCAACCTTCTCCACCACAACCTCCTCCAAGTCATCCCATGGTCACTCGTTTGCGCATGACATCACCAAATCTATCTCCCGTATCAATTTACATGTTTCCGCTGCGTTTCCACTTCCAAAAATCTATTACTTATGCCATTCGTGACCCAAACTGGACCATTGCCATGCAGGATGAATTAAATGCTATTATTGCGAGTGGAACTTGGGTTCTTGTTCCAAGGCCCCCAGGCCAAATGTGGTTCACTCAATATGGTTATTTAAAAGGAAATACAAGGCAGATGGCTCTCTTGACAGGTATAAAGCCCGTTTAGTGGCTAACGGGAAAAGTCAACGACCGTGGATTAATTGCGACGACATCTTTAGCCCAATAGTTAAACCAGTTACTATCTGCGCAGTCCTCAGCATAGTTGTCTCCCGTATGTGGCCCATTCATCAGTTAGACGCGAAGAACTCCTTCTTGCATGAACATCTTCATGAGACCGTATACATGCATCAACCACCGGGCTTCCGTGACTCGAACAACCCCGACTTCGTTTGTCATCTAAAAAAAATCTCTTTATAGGCTGAAGCAAGCACCACGTGCTTGGTTCCATCGTTTTGTTAAGTACATTACTCAAATCGGGTTCACTCATAGTAAGTCTGATTCTTCCTTGCTCATCTTCAGCAGAGGGCATGCCACAACCTACTTGCTCCTCTATGTCAACGATATTATTCTGACGGCCTCCTCCGAAGATCTCATGCGACATACCATTTCCATGCTCTCTGCAAAGTTTGCCATGACTGACCTATCATATTTTCTTGGCATCTCCACTACTCGGGACAAGACAAGCCTATTTCTCTCTTAACGCAAGTATGCACTGAAAGTCTTGGACCGCGCAAACATGTCCACCTGTAATCCCTGTCGTACCCCAGCTGACTCTCAGACAAAGCTGGATATTTCTGGACTCCCGGTTTCAGACCCCACTCTTTTCCGGAGCCTTGCAGGTGGTCTTCAGTACCTCGCCTTCACGAGCCCTCACATATCTTTCGTTGTTCAGCAAATATGTCTATACATACACGATCCTAGAGAGCCCCATCTTTATGCTCTCCAGCGCATCCTTAGGTACATTCGAAGCACCCTTGACTATGGTCTTCAGCTTCATCCATCATCCACTACAGGCCTCACTGCATACTCTGATGCTGACTGGGGAGGGTGCCTTGTTTCTCGTCGTTCCACCAGTGGTTAGTGCATCTATCTTGGCGACAATCTCATATCCTGGTCTTCAAATCGCCAAGCCACAGTATCACGCTCCAGTGCCGAAGCAGAATACAAAAGCGTTGCCGAGACATGTTGGCTTCAAAACCTCCTCCGTAAGCTTCACTGCCCTTTATCAAAAGCCACCATTATATACCGTGACAATGTCAGTGCATTTTACCTCTAGACCAATCCCGTACAGCATCAACGCACGAAGCACATTGAGATTGGCATTCATTTTGTTCTAGATAAGGTTGCGACTGGACAAATTCGTGTTCTCCACGTCCCTTCGAGCCACCAGTATGCAGCAAACATCTTCACGAAGGGACTCCCGTCTTCGCTTTTTACGGATTTCAGATCCAGTTTGAGCGTCCGTCTTCGCTCTCCCCCTCCAACTGCGGGGGCGCATTAGTGTATCTCTATTTAGCACAGTCCACTATTATTATTTTATTGAATAGTCAGCCCATTATTGTATTTACCTTGTATATCTATTTGTTGTTTAATGGACATATGATTTTTACGGGAATTAGAGTGCGTATCAACGAAGAAGGTTAAAGTGAAATGCAAGTGTAATTTCACTAAGAAAAATTGTATTTGTTCCTACCTTTGGTTCCTATTCATATTCTTACCAATGTTAAATTGTGACATGTGTCTTGAAATATTATTAATTTTATTAAATATGACATTTGTCACAATTTCACATAGATAGAATGATGGGTAGGAATAAGAAGTAGAAATAAATATAATTTCTTTTTCACTAATTTGTTTAAGAAAAACATGTTTAGGTGGAAAAACATAAGTTTAGACATATGTATAAATTTTTTTAATTTATTAGAATATGCATACGTTTTTATTTCAAAATTGCTCACTTGCCTTTTATTCCCGGCCTACGAAAAT
>JAKNSD010000051.1:54128-82511 GCA_023525715.1 Cichorium intybus | reverse complement strand
TAAAAATCATTTCGAAACCTAAAAGGATATACACTTAAATGTTAGCGTCTGAATAAAATAGAAACAGTGATTTGAGATAAATATTAGTATATTACACGAAAATGAATTAAGGGTGAACGAATTCCTATAAAAACAATATTGCTTGAGCCTAATTTTTCTGTATTGTAATAATAAGGTAAATTCCAAAAAAGATATTAGGTTTTCAGAAAAATTCGATTTTGAAACTGTGTTATTGTTTTTTTTTCAACTAAGTCACTAAGTTTTCAATTTTTTTCAATTAAGTCATTATATTTTCAATTTTGACCATTTGACCGGTCAACCCGGTAGCCAGCTGACATGACATGATGGCGTGTCCGTCTTTGATGATGCGATACTGACATGACATGCTGATGTGACACTCGAGTGTCAAAACTAAAACAAAATTAAAAACATAATGACTTAATAAGAAAAAATTGAAAACTTAGTGACTTAATTGAAAAAAAACAACACAGTATCAAAATCGAATTTTTTTTGAAAACTTAGTGTCTTTTTAGAAATTTTCCTACACTTTTAAAAGTATAAATACGTTATTTTATGTTTTTAGAAGTATATATATATATATATATATATATATATATATATATATATATATATATATATATATATATATATATATATATATATATATATATATATATATATATATTATTGGTATAAATACGTTATCATACCACGCCAACTGGCAACTGATTGTCCGGTCAAATGGTCAAAATCGAAAACATAATGACTTAATTTGAAAAAATTGAAAAGTTAGTGACTTAATTGAAAAAAACAGTGTCAAAATCGATTTTTTTTTAAAACTTACTGTCTTTTTTGAAATTTTTTCTTAATAACAAAATCATATATATTAACAAAAAAAAAAAATTTAAGAAGTGGGGTGTCCGATGCATGTTGATTCCGGAAGCAGTTCCAAAATTTAAAGAATACATATAATCGGTTTTTCAAGAACTTACAGTTCTGGTTTCAAAGAATTGTGACAAGTATTTGCCTATGAGGGAGATAGCTGGACTAGATAATAAAGGTCGATATTTTAGGGTGGATGATAATTCTAGATAAATTTTAACAAAGAGTAAATTTGGATGAAAAAGAAATAGATATTGATTGTATTTCTTGTCCTATATGTCAGTCTCATAGTATATGGATCATTTGTTTGTTACATGTCACGTGGCTCGTTCTATTTAATGTGTGATATGTCGTTGATGGAATATTGATATGCTTTCATTTGTCATGATTAGAGAATAATTAACTTGGACAATCATATATATAAGTAAGAAGCAAATAAAAGGGGTTGGGTGCAATTATTCTTACTTCATTGTAGGTTCTTTGGGATTTTTGCAATGTTTAGATTTTTGATTATCAAAAACCACAAATTGATTCTGTTTTTTATAAGATTGTGATCACCTTCTACTTTGGATAGTTTTTTTTTAGAACGGCAAATCTATCATACTCCTACTCCTAAACTACTCCTTGTTTTGTTAGTGTCAGGGTTTGAACCCATGACCTCCTTGTTAGTATATCACCTTCTACTTTGGATAGCTAACAGAAGTTATGAAATGTTGATTAATTGAGTTGGAAGGTTACATATCCCTTCTTTAGCTATTACTTCTAGTAATTTTTTATTTCTTAGTTTGATGCTAGTATTTAATAAAATTCCACTAGCTAAATAAAGATTGCCAGTTTTAACAATCTAGTGTCAATATTCGAGACCATTCAGTTATAACATGTCAAAATAAATGTCATTTTAATTTGAATTTTTTAAATAAATTAATATAAAAAATTCTAATTATTTAATACCCTATTTATTTATTAAATGACATAATGTTATAAATTATAAAAAAGAAAGTATTTCTTATACTTAGCCATCATCTAGAATATACACCACACATAAAACTTCAAATAATTTTGAACTGTAATGAGAAATAAATTTTTTAAAGAAACATGTCAAAATAAAATTCAAATATTGGAGACAACTTTATCGCTTTGCTGTAGACTCCAAATAATATGACAACTATACTTTTTAAAGGTTACTTACAGCAGAGGAAAGCCGAAACGGATCCATATATATAGGGTGTATTTGACAAAACTAGTTGGAAGTTAAAATTGGAAACTGGAAGCTGGTGACTGGTAGTTGGTAATGGAAACGGGTAGCGGATAGCTGGAAGCTCTAGCTTTTAATTTGTATATGTCTGTTCGGCAAAAGTAGCTGAAAGCTTTTAATATATGTAAAATTACATAAAAGGGTATCCGCGTAAATATTAATTATAATTTTAAAGGTATTCTAGTAAGTAATGGTATAATTGGTAGGAGTTTTTTGTTAAACGTTACTTCAACTAGCTTTTAAAATAATAGCGTTTTGTTTAAAATAAAAACTTGAAGTTCGTGTAGCCTAACGAATCTTTTGATTTTTATTAGAGCTATTTTCTAAACGTTAGAAGCCAGAAGCTCTCAAACGCTCCGAAACACTCTATACCAAACACGCCCATAAAAGAAAGAGTAATTCTATTGATTCCTACATTTTATTCCTATTTTTATTCCCACTCATGTGAAATTATGACAAGTGTCATATTTAATAAAACTAATAATATTTTAATAAACATGTCACAATTTAATTTGAATAGGAAGATTAGTAGGAATAAAATGTAGGAAACAAAAACAATTTCTCTAAAAGAAACTATATAAATGCTAGCAAAAGAGAATGTAGATTAACATAGAATTGGATTGATTAATCATCCATTCCAATTATTTGAAGTCTTAGCGTTTCTAAACAAAAACCAATTATAAGGAAACACAATAATATTATCAAAAATCGACTCAACTCATACATCACCATTTACAGTTGTGTTAAAATAGAAAACTCAACCGATTTTGAGGGGATAAATTTAACATTAAACAAAAATTATACAAAATTTATATTGATATGTAAGCTTGAGTAGAGGCTACGGATAATTTTTCAATAAATTAATGAAAATAAACAATTATCTTTTGAAATAATTAAAAACATAAAATAAGCAGTTATTTATACTAGTTTACGATAATTATAGTTTAAAAAACTAAAAATTACACCAAATAAAAAATGTTATGTTGAAAAAAGCATTTGGTAATAAAAAAATCATTATGATCGAAATAAAAAATGACCATAATAGTTATTTTTAAATTAGTTAGTATAATAATAGTTAAAAAGTCCTATCAAATAAAAAATTGTATATAGTTTTATTCACATGCAATCCCTAATAAAAGTTATTGAGATCATGTGTTCGAGATAAATATATATGTCAGACCATATTAACCAGTGTAATACTCATTTGTTCTAAGAGAGTAAGGGATGGTGATAACTATATGATGATAACTATATGATGCTTCTAATTTGCATAATTGTAAAAGAGATAATTTAAACAAATGTAATTTAATGTGAAAAAATAAACGTATGTGGTTCACTCATAGGGAACCATATAAAAAACAAGGAAAATGACATGGTAATCGAACAAACTATCAGTTTCTGGTTTAAAAGATCCATGAAGATATTTTCTTGTTTTATAGGGATATGAAGTAGAGATTAACCTCTTTATTAAATATCTTAACACAATGTAGTTGGTTACATTGCCACATAGAAGAATCTCATCATATGTGGCATATGACGTAGTTGCCGTAGCAAATGTTTTATTGTTATTTTCATTCCTAAATTAAATGATATAAATCCAGGTATAGTGTCATTTACACCTCCACCCATCACCACCACCACCACCACCATTTATCTCCCACCATCATCTGCCTCATACCACCATCGTACATCTCCTACCACCACCGTTAACTAAGGGAGGAGCATGGATCGGTTTGGGTCGGTTTTAGACCCAAAACCGAACCCAAACTGATCAGTTTGGTTTCTGGTTTTTAAAACCCATCGGTTTCGGTTTCTATTTGGTTTCTATATTTGGTTTTGGGTCGGTTTCAGGTTGAACCCATGGTTTCGTGGGTTTTGGGTTTGAACCCATCTACAATAAGAATTGACAAGAACAGAAATCAGAAACTGATAAATAATAACAACCAAGAACAAAATCATCAAATCAGAAATTGTACAACCTAACAACCAATAACCAAGAACACAAATCAGAAACACAGAAATTAGAAATTGATACAATTAGAACACTATAACGGAACACAGAAATTGATACAAATCAGAAGTTGATATAAATTAATTAGAACATTATAACAGAACACAGAAATTGATACAAATCAGAAGTTGATATAAATTAATTAGAACACTATAACAGAACACATAAATTGATACAAATCAGAAGTTGATACAAATCAATTAGAACAGTATAACTGAACAGAAAAATCAAAAATTGATACAATTAGCACACATAAATCAGAAATTGATACAAATCAGAAACACAGAAATCCGATGTCTGATATTGAGAAACATTGAAACAAATCGATACCAAGTTAACAACTGATAAAATTCAAGAGATTGATACAATTAGAACACTATAACAGTCTGATAAGCCTAAATCAGGGAAAGAAAATAAGAAACCAATGTCCGATAATGAGAATCAGTGAAAGGAACTGATACCAAGTTAACTTCTGATAAAATTCAAGAAATTGATAAAATTCAAGGAAAGAAAATAAGTTCCGTTCGCGAGTTGTCTGAGTGGAGCCTGAATGCTGAAGGGGTGCGAGTTGTCGACTGAAATGAGTGAAATATGAGTTGAAGACTCAACTGAAATCGCGAGTTGTCGAGTGGATTGCAGAGAAATTGAGAAAGACTGAAAGTGAGACTCGACTACTCGAGTCGAGTCGACAATCACGAGTTCCCGACTGCCGACTGGTTCCGTCTTCACGAGCTGGCGTCTTCAATCGGTAAGGATTTAGGGTTTGGTACTTTGGTCGATTAAGAGAGACATTTGACTGAAAGTGAGACTCACTCCCGATAATAAATGATATACCAGTAAATAATAAATAGTAATAATATATTAGTTAATTTATGGGTCGGTTTCATGAAATGGGTCGGTTCGGTTCCTAATGGGTCGGTTTTGCAACCAGAAACCGTAACCGTAACCGACAGTTTCGGTTTTAAAAAAAATCAAACCCGAACCACCTGTTTCCGTTTTGGTTTCGGTTTTTCGGTTTCGGTTTCTGGGTTCAGCTTTGCTCATCCCTACCGTTAACATCTCAATGCAAATCAAACAACCTAGAAAAATCAAATACAACCTTAAATCAAACCGCACTTCAAATATGGCCCATTCACCTCCTGCCGCCACACTTGGAAGAACATTGTTACGTACGTTTGTTGAATTTAACGACAATTTTATCGTCAAGTAATAAACTAAATCAATAATATATTACATGATATTACTGGTTGAATGCTATCAAGAATCATCGTTACACCAAGAAGGTATTGAAGCCTAGAAACAGCCTGAACATCACTATGTTGTTTGTGAAAATAATTCCAAAATCATCCTTTGTCACCACCACAACCACCATACATAGTAATTCGATCACAAAAGATTGGAAAACCATCACATAAACAACGTACTTTTGTTGCTCTGGGATGCCTTATTCCAAGCTTATTCGATACCCGAACAATAAACACCAACATAAAAATTAAGACATTCAAGCTAAACCTAGTTTATCGGATATCAGACTTTCAAGTAATGAAGCAAGAAGAGCGATTAGGGCTCACCAGATTGAAAGAGAACTGACTATAACTACTGCACTATCGAGACCACCAATGAGAAAAATGTTACTCATCATATACCTTAACTCCAACCATAGCATCACAACTAATGAAATCGAGAGCTTAACAAAATCCCAAATATCTGTTATGTAACGTCCCAATTCCAGTAATAAAATTTTTCTTTAAAAAAAAGGTTCAAATACATAAAACGGGTTACCAATTAAAAACCATCCAAATTAAAACTTTGTTATTCAAATATTAGAAATCGTTCATAATGATCTAATTAGTTTACCTTATCGCAACATTGACTCCAAATAACACCATGACTTCTCATCCATTCACATTCATGGTGACAGACAAATTGATAACGTGATCAGATTATAGAAAAGTTAAAAAACAATAAAGGAAGCAAGAAGAGTGATTAGGGCTCACCAGATTGAAAGAGAACTGACTATAACTACTACACTATCGAGACCACCAATGAGAAAAATGTTACTCATCATATACCTTAACTCCAACCATAGCATCACAACCAATGAAATCGAGAGCTTAACAAAATCCCAAATATCTGTTATGTAACGTCCCAATTCCAGTAATAAAATTTTTCTTTAAAAAAAAAGTTCAAATACATAAAACGGGTTACCAATTAAAAACCATCCAAATTAAAACTTTGTTATTCAAATATTAGAAATCGTATTTATCAAAACATTTACAAACATTAACCAACAGAATACTTTATTATCAAAACCTCAGATGCGGTGTAGTCGCTCCGTGCTCCAAGCTTAAGCCAATAATTACCTGAAAAACAGTAAGGGTGAAAGAGTAAGCACAAAGCTTAGTGAGTTCCCTAAAATACCACACGATCCATCACATAAACACAATCACAAAAGGTCATCGAGCTCGCCCCGATCTGCGGCTAAGGACTCACGAGCTCGCCACGTTCCGTCCGTCACTGAATCAACTCATTCTTTGACTCACAAGCTTGCCCCGATCTTGTCTAGACTCCCGAGCTTGCCCCGATCTTGTCTAATCAACTCATTCTTTGACTCACGGGCTCGCCCTGATCTTGTCGGTAAACACGTAAGGCTCATACATCATATTATTACACAAAGTAATAAAGCTACCTACTCATGCAACATCACCCATAGTATAGTGAGAATACTCACCTGATCCGTAGAGCCACACAACACTCCTCACACGCGTCCACAGATCCGACAACACGAACGTCCTAACAAGATAAAATCTACCCAGAACTTCCCAAATCCCAAACAGGATAATTCTATAAGACCGATCTCCAAAACTCTCAATTTTGACCAAAAGTCAAACAGGTCAAAAAGTCAACGGTTATAGGTCAAAGTCAACAAAAGTCAACGGGCACAGTTAGCGCCGCTAACTCCCCAAGTTAGCGTCGCCAACTCCCCAAGTTAGCGTCGCTAACTATGAACAAGTCCAAAAGTCCATTAAGTTCATAATCCATTCAGCCAAGGTCTTAATCCTTCCAGGGACCTTCCAAACAGTCCAAAATCCATAAAGATCCTAACTTTATTCTCCCAAACATCACTAAACAAGATTATGAACAAGATTCAAGTCCAAAGTGGTCCAAAACCAACCAAAATCACTATAGTGAGTTTGGCTTACTCTCTAAACCATCCAAAAGGTTCAAATTAGAGATTTAAGGCATAAAGTTTCCAACTTTATCCTTCCAAACCATAAACAAACACTACAAGGGACCATTACACTTATTCAATCCATAAGAACATGCTTAAATCATAAGAACAATCATAAAATTGCATAAATGTTAGAACTTCACTCACAAAGGTCCGGAAAAATGCAGATCTCTGAATCTTCACTCAAGAGGAACAGCTTGTTGCATCACCACCTTCCTTCTGTCAACAACAAGGCTTCAAAAATCCATCCAAACACACCAAAAATGCCAAAAACCTAACCAAGATGATTAAGAGAGAGAAACAGACGACTTGGGGGCTGAAAGGACTCAAATGGCGGTTGCCCTAGGGTTCCCTATCCTTATATGTGGCCCAAGCATGAAAACCTAGGGTTTTGGCCCAAAATCAGTCATTAGCTAACCATAAGGTTAGCGTCGCTAATAATGCTCGTAATATATATATATATATATATATATATATATATATATATATATATATATATATATATATATATATATATATATATATATATATATATATATATATATATATATATATATATATATATATATATATATATATATATATATATATATATATATATATATATATATATATATGATCCATTGTTGATATATTATTGATGCTTTGTGTGTACTGTTCTTTAAAAATTTCCATTATTCATCAATAATATGTTTCTTTAAGAATGTATTTTATTCGTTTAAGAATGTTAAATTATTGTTCATGAATTTGAGTTATGCATTTGTAATTAATTTCATATTCTTCATAAATGGTAATGATTGTTTCAAAAATGATAATATTATTCTTCAAAAATGTAACATCCTGAAATTGGGGCAAAAAGTTGAAGGATTTAAAGATAAGATAAATTTAAATAACCATAATAATTAATAAAAAGAATAAAATGAGAAGTCATCATCTTGAAGAGATATGTGTTCTAGGGTAAATATTATGGGTAAAAATGGAATTTACCATGGGAGTTCTAGAAGAAGGACTTATTTGCAATTTAGAATCATATAAGTGGTGGGGAGGGACTTCTTAGCAATTTTGGAAAAGAAGGAGTGCTTGAAGGACCAAGTTGCAAATAAAAGAAACTTAAAGTTTTAGTTAGGGGGAAAACCCCACACTCTCTTCATTTCACGTTTTTAAAGGAAGAGAGGGGGTAGGTGGTGATTTCAAAGGGAGAGCAAGAGGATAAATCCATTTCCATCAAGATCTTAGTAATCTACATCAATCTCTGGAAGATCTAAGGTAGGGAACTAGCCTTCTTGTTGGAATACCCATTTTGGGGCATTTTGTGTATGAAACTTGAGTTCAATGTTGGGGGAGATCAAATCTATGATCCCAAATGTGTATCTCACGAATCCTAGTAGTTATCCTTCAATAATTTGATTATTATATGCTTGGAGAACCATTGAGGATGCTTGTGGATTCTTATGAACACTAATTTTTGGGGAAAACTCATCTATGGGTAAACCCTTGATGATTTGATCAACTTGAATCCTTCAATAAGGTTCTATAAAGAGTTTGGGTAATTCCTAATGATTTCAAATCATTGGAAGAAGGAATTCCCCTAATTATTGATCAATTGATTGAATGAAATTGGATATTCCTTGATCTAAGCTTTGAAGTAGAGTTGGGATTATAGCATTGATTTGATTTAATGGATATGATATTGGATGATTTTATTGGACCAAATGATGTGTAATTTAGGTAAGAATAATGTCCTTTTGATGTCTAGAAGTTTGGGGTTGTGTTGGACCTTGAATTGGACCAAAATGAGGTGAAAATGACCAAAAACGGAGCTGCAACTGAGCGTAACACGACCCGTGCTGTAGAAGCACGACCCGTGTTGTTTGGGCAGTGAGTTATACGACCCGTGTAACCCCTTACACGACCCGTGTTGGCCTCTGTCCAGTTTTGGGCACTTTTTGAGTTAGAGCTTTGTAGTTTAGGCTTTAGGTTCTCAAGCTTAAGCCCATTTCTAGACAATGTTTAACTAAGATTTTACTCCTATTTAGTGATGAAGTTTAACTAGTCTTAGAACTATTAGTAATGTTGGAAATATCTCTTGTAGGAGATGAGTAATTGAAGTGGAAGCAAGGAAGTAGCATCCTTCTTTGAGATCTAAGGAAGGTGAGTTACCGGGAGTACACATCCCTCTTCTAACTCTTGTGTGTGTTTTATTGTCATGCATACTTCATATGTGCTAATTGTTGCATAAATTTTATGTGTGCATGGCATTAAAAGAGTCATTTCAAAGATGTTTCCAAATAAAAGTATTATTGTAGTCTTGAAAGATGTTTTGAGCATTCCTTTGTGCATTGCATTGCATATAGGATGGGGGTTGAGCATGAGATACCTTGAGTATGAGTTTGACCCTTCTCTCAATTAAAGAGGGCGAGTATGAGTTTGACCCTTCTCTCAATTAAAGATGGCGATTATGAGTTTGACCCTTTTCTCAACTAAAGATGGCGAGGAGTGATTGTTCCCGACAAAAGGGAACCGCGTGAGGGAGTTGCTACCCTTTATGAGGCTAGTGTGATGGCCATTAGTCTTAGTTTAGCCCATACGTGGATCAAGTATTATGCTTTGTGCGTTTACTTATGAACTTAGGTGGGTGCCATTGTGGTGAGATGGACTTTTATGAGGTGGACATGGGTTGGGATAGTTGCATTGCCTTTGCATACCATGACTATCTATTTTGAGAAACCTTTATGATGTTTTATACAAATCTTAATAATGTGAAATAACTATTTTTGGAGGTTGTCTCGAGTATTAAGGTTATCCTTTTCACTTATAATGAAATAACCTCGGGTAACTCATTAGGCATTTTCAATTGCCTAACTGTTTTGATGTGTACTCAGGTTAAGGATAGGAGCTTGAGGCGAGGCGAGGACTTTTAGAAGACCACGGTGTGTGTGGCCATTTGAACCATGTTATGTTACTTGAATTATGACATTTCCTTGCTATACGTTTTTGTTAAGATTTTTAATGATGTTTTGGGACCTATTTTTCCGCAAATGATGATTTAACCTTTAACTAATGTTCAAAATGTGAAAAATAATGTTTTTATAATAATACCCTAGCGAGGGGTGTCACAATTTGGTATCGGAGCATCGATTTAAGTGAACTAGGTACTAGGACTAGTACTTAGACTTAAACTTAAGGTACTCACGAGTGGAGGATTATGTGTTAGTTAAATATTTATATATTGTTAGATTAATGTTCATCCTTCTTAGAATGGTGAACACTCGTAGCATGATTCCGTCGATTGAAGTTCAAGGGAGTGGGGCCGGTGATGAGGCTCTATCTCAACCCACTTCCCTTGCAAGCATTGAAAAGATGATACTTGATTTGATGGCAAAACATGAAGAAAAGATGGTAGGCAAGGTGAAGGAACTACTTGAGATCCAAGAGGCAAGGTTGAGAGAGGAAGTGAAGAACATGTTCGAAGATAACACCGCTTCGGGCGGGCAAGAGACAAGTAGCTCGTATGATAGCATGCGACATGGGCCTCCTAGTAACAATGTCTCCCAAGAGACAATAGCACCAAAGAAGAAGTGTAGCTTAAAAGACTTTAACTCTTGCAAGCCATCAACTTACAACGGGATGTTGGACCCGGTTGTACTTCATAATTGGGTGATTGAGATTGAAATGGCCTTCTATGCAAGCCAATGTGGAGATGATCAACGTGTGAACTTTGCAATCACTACTCTCAAGGAAACGACTCTTGAGTGGTGGCTGGAGACTAAGGAAATGATGGAAGTTCATGTGTTGGAGAGCTTTACATGGGATATGTTCTTGGAGAAAATGAAGGAAATGTTTTGCACCAAAGAAGAAATCTGCGACCTTGAAAGGAAATTCTTTGACTTGAAGAAAGAGAAAATGACCATCACGGACTACAATGCCAAATTCCGTAAACTCTTGAGCTTTGCTAGAAGATTGGCTCCGGATGAGGCCACTAAAGTGGATCAATACGTGGGAGGTTTACCTTGGAACTACCGACTCAATCTTGAGGCTACTACTCCTGAAGTTGCTATGAGGAAGGCAATAAATATTGAGAAAACATTGGAAGAACGGGACAAGGAAAGACCCCAATTTACGAACAAGAGGATGGAAGGCCACGAATCACATGGAAACGATGCTACCGATAAAAAGAAACTAAAGTTTAAAGAATCAAGTAAGAGTAGTGAGGGGTAATTCAAGGAAAAATGAGAGTTTGTGTGTTTCAAATGTGGTGACAAGGGTCATATGGCGAATGCATGTATCAAAGGGATAAAGTGTTTCAAATGTGAAGGTTTTGGCCATAAGGCTAATGAGTGTACTGCTAAGAAGAAAGAGACTAGTGGAGGTGGGAGAGGTGAAGCACCCCGAACTAGAGGAAGGACTTTCCAAATGATTGAAGTGGAAGCTAGAGAAAATGAGGATGTTGTGTCAGGTATATTCTTGTGAACTTGTACTCGCTTTTATTTTATTTGATTCGAGAGTTATTCGTTCTCATGCGTCACCTAAATTGCAAAGAGATTAAGTTTACATTTAAGCAAGCTAGAGTATGAAGTGGTAATTGATATAGCGAGTGGTTCAAGTAAGGTTGTTGTTAAGGAAATACCATAAATGGAAGTAGAAGTAGTGGGACTGAGTTTTGGGAAAATCTTATTCCTTTAGAGATTGGAGAATTTGATTTAGTTCTAGGGAGGGGTTGGATAGCAAAGTATGATGTCGAGATTCTGAGGACGGAATCTTCTTAAGGGGGAGGTAATTGTAACATCCTGAAATTGGGGCAAAAAGTTTAAGGATTTAAAGATAAGATAAATTTAAATAACCATAATAATTAATAAAAAGAATAAAATGAGAAGTCATAATCTTGAAGAGATATGTGTTCTAGGGTAAATATTATGGGTAAAAATGGAATTTACCATGGGAGTTCTAGAAGAAGGACTTATTTGCAATTTAGAATCATAGAAGTGGTGGGGAGGGACTTCTTAGCAATTTTGGAAAAGAAGGAGTGTTGGAAGGACCAAGTTGCAAATAAAAGAAACTTAAAGTTTTAGTTAGGGGGAAAACCCCACACTCTTTTCATTTCACGTTTTTGAAGAAAGAGAGGGGGTGGGTGGCGATTTCAAAGGGAGAGCAAGAGGAGAAATCCATTTGTAACGCCCCAATTCTCAAATTTTTTTATACAATAATATCAAAAGCGCAGTAGCTAAAAAAATCTCAAATTTCAAAAAGTGTGTTTCTTTACAAACAAAATGTTTCTCATGACCTTGTGTCATGCCTTAAATTTCCGGTCCCAATAAAACAGATAAGTTTAAAACAATATTTAAACGACATTTGGGGGTTACAAAACTCATATCATTACCATAGAGAAGCAACATGACATCTCAAGCTAATGTCCCGTAATTACTCAACAATTCTACCGAAAATTCGGCATGACCTGTGGGCTAAACGGATAAAAACCATAATGACCCGACTCAAAATCAAAATAGCCCAAAAGCATTACGGAACATATCAAGACTTTAAAATACAACTACAAGTGTTGTTCTAACCATAAATATAACATCTCTCAACTACATATCATAACTATACCGCTTTTAATGGTAATTCTATCTTCCGGTCCTCTTTTCTATCTATGTCCCCATGAGATCTTCTAAGTCTTTTCTTTCTATCATCTGATGCCAGTCATCCTGTTCCTGAGTACATAGCATTTAAAACAAAAAAATACATAAGACAAATATGTCTCGTGAGATACATGGGTTTTAGACTCAAAACATTTAAAAACATAATATTTATCGTTTCCAAATCCTTTGTAACCAAATCATATCATATTTCTTGCTGAAAACATTTAGAAGCATAATATATATCGTTTTCAAAGCTTTTGATAATAAACTGTCATTATAAAAACTTTCTTTACTCAAATTTGACTGGTATTCATTCGTGTTTGGATTTTTATACTTAGGGCCTTAATCACCTTTAGTGATACCCTAAGTCTATACTAAAATTGTAAGAATGTAATCAAACCATCTCAGCATCGTATCACATGCTTTGACTGGTGTCTCCACATGTTTTATTTTTATACTTAGGATAATCACACGTAGTGATTTTCCCAAGTCTATACTAAGATGGAAAGAACAAGATCAGTCCATCCTAGCATCATGTGTTTTAGGACATCTACTTCGCGAAGGGGAAGGTACCACCCCAGTAGACTCCTCTATATTCCGTTACGGGAATATCATGGCCCGGGCAAAAGTGGGTAACATACTAACTTGCATTGCTGCATTCATTCATATTTCAAATACCAGTCATAAAAGAAAACATAATATGATTTGACATCAGATTACTTGCTGAAATCACATTAAGACTAGTGCCAAACCAATCTTTTCAAATTCCAATTCAATTTGATGTCAAATCACACTTTCCAAAACATGTTAGGCTTAATGGCAAAACTTACTTTCAAACCGTTATAACTTCGTGCCAAAATATACTTTCCAAATCACGTAGGCTTAAAGCCAAAACTTTCTTTCATAAACTTTATAGGCTAAACACCAAAACACTCTTTTAACTTATTAGGCTTGATGCCAAAACTTGCTTTTCAAAACATATCAGTAAACTTTTATAAGCATGGCACGTATGGTAAAACTTGCATATAGACTCACATTAAAAAGTCATATAAAACTTTATAAATACTTGCTAATTCAAGCTTTTAAAACCATTTGAAAGATCATTACTCATACAATATTTAGCATAAGATTTAATATAAAACATTCAATATTTAAAACTTGTTGCTATGTACCCAGTAAAAATCCTCATGTACTCACCTCGGTAGCTAGGTATGTCTAGCTACAAATATCCACTAGCTCTTGACTCTACTTGCTTCCAACATCTTTTAACCTCTATAAATTTATTAAGAGGTTAGAACTAATTATACAACTAAGCACATAAAATGTGTCATATCATATAAGGACTCTTTTCTAAACATCATCTAATTCCATTCCAAGAATTAGGGGTGAAAGCATAATAATCATTTTGGATTCTTTTAGCCTTTTGTCCCAAATTTGACAAATTGTTAATTTCTTGGATCTAACATGTCATTTAAATATCTTTATAATTCTAACATGTTTATATAGTAATACATGATCGCTTAGATGTCAAAACATTTCTCATTTTACCCTTTTAAGTCATTTTTGGCATTTTAAGTCATTAAAGTTTCTAAAAATAGAAATCTTCAAAATCTTGATATTTTCCATCAAGTTACCACTCACATGTTCTTACTACTTATAAATATCATACCAATCAGGTCCAATGTTCTCTTTCATGATATTTTAGTACATATCAAAGCTTGTCCCAAAGGTTGGAATCCACCATTCCATTCCAATTCCTACATGTTACATAATTCATACAAAAAAATCAAGTTAAGATCATTCTCCTTCACCTTTCGTTACTATTCACTCTTCCCATGATACATTACATATTTACAATCCTCTTGCAATATAACTGGCTAATAAACATTATTCATTTATTCTTTTATCTCATATACATATAGAAATTCCTTTTTCTTTAACTCACATAGATAATATACATACCAATAGTCTTAACATGTCGAAAACTCAACAATTCATCATCTCTCTTTCATATACACATAATTATATATCCAACAACAATAATTATCATCATTTTCTAAGTTATGAACTCTCAATTTCATCACCATATAAAAGTTTCATCAACATAAGGTCATATTTGCAACATTAAACACCATAAGTGCATTAGCTCAATTCTTAGTTGTTTATGAGCTTACTACACTATGCATTTCAAGAATCAACACCTAATTTCGTCATGCACTTAGAGCTTGCAACTGATTTCAGAAAACTTAACTAGGGTTTTTAGTAATTACCTTTTCATTGCTGCCCAAATGAAATTCTAAAGTTCAGGAGTGTATCCAACACAAAAATCGAGCCAACCTTTGCATTTCCGGTCATCCCAAGCCATCGCCGGCGCTGTCATCACCGACCATCTCAAACCGTCGTTAAAACCGGCGCTGCTGCCCTCCACCGGTCGCCAATAACTGTAGACTACCATTTGCTACTTTCCCGCTGATATCCTCACATCTCCTCATGTCTCCGACCCTCTCTCTCAGCCTCACATCTGCTCCTAATCGATCTTGTTCTCTCTCTCGCTCGGGTTACGCATGCACGAGTTCGTGTCTGTCAATTCTCGATTTCCCTTTTTCTTTGTTTCTAATTTCACGCAATTTTAATCCCTCCAGACACAAATGCGTATCAGGTATATAACCTGATTTTTAATTAAGCCAAAAAATCAAAAATTACGAAAATACCCTCAGCCCAAATGACAGAAATTTTCCCAACATTTTGCCTGATTTTTCCTCAACTTTACACAATCATAACTTCCACATACAATATCAGAATTTTATAAACTTTATATCATTAGAAATATGGGAATGAGTTTAACAACTTCCTCCTACTGACTCAAGTCTGAATCTAACTAGATTTTACGATATATGACAACGCAGCGGTCGTCGTGCGGTCAAAAATAAGAGAAAACCTAACACACACTAGTATAGCGGTAGTCAGGGTCGATCCGCAGGAGCTTCGTGGTTAGACTAGATGAGAGATTACCAACTAGTAGTGTCACAGCTACAGTCGACGGATCTAGTTTCTACCTTCCTAATCACTATCAACGAAAGCAATGATCAATCACACTCAAGCCAAGCTAAGCTAAGCTCAGATAACCTAGTCACTTTCTGATATCAGAAGTACATCTCTGAATCAGAAGCAATCAAAGGCATCCAAACTAGCAAAACCGAGCAAAGCATAAACTAGCCACTAACTAAAGTTCTACTGAACAGTTACTAGCCAATGTTTAATGCCTACAAACTAACCTAATTAGCTACTGATTTCAGCAAAGGGAAACAGTCCCAACAAGGTCAAAACAATATCCAAACATAAATCAAACATCCAAAATTGAACACAAGCATAAAAACATTGAAATACCAACATTAAATGTAACCAAATGCTTCTCATTCACCAAATCCAAATCCAACATAAAAACAGTAACCAAATGATCCAAAAACAGAAGCCAAAGCTTAATATCAATGGTTGTCACTCCCAAAGATACAAAACCAAGCTTAATCCAAACTAACTAATTACAAATAAAAGCTAAAACTAACCAATACCAAATGAGAGTCTTTTGGAATGAAATCTTGGAGTCAAAGAGCTTCAAGGTCGATTTTACACCCGGTCTTTGCTAGGGTTTTCGGCTGGAAATGCATTTATTTATACTTGCAAATTTCCCGCAGCCACGTCGCGCAGATTAAGAATCCACGGCGCACGTACTTATCAGATCCCGTTTCTTCGGTATTTGAATGTGTTCCTATATTCTTATAGCATCAAATATTATAAAAGTCTCCTTGATGACTTTTTCCTAAATCCTTATATATTTTTAGATATTAATTTTTAAAGATTACAAATATTTTCTTCACTTTTAGTCCCCTAGTTTCCCATTTTTCCCTCGGGCTTTCAAGACTTACTTCCAATTGAAGTAACACTTCAATATGACTAAATAAAATGTCTTAAAACATAAATTCCCATATTTTTACCTCCTTTGACCATTTTGCCCTTATTCCAGACTTAAGACTAAGACGAGTCCTCTTAGTCTAAATTTTACTTGATTTTATAAGACTAAGACGAGTCCTCTTAGTCTAAAAATTTCCAGCTTTTCTCTTTAATTTTTTTTTGACTTTGCAGGGGCATAACTTCTTCGTACGAAATCCAAAACTTGCAAACTTTATACCTCTACTATACTTATATTTATCTATTACTTACGTAAAATTTTAGTTGTCACACCATTTCCATCAAGATCTTAGTAATCTACATCAATCTCTGGAAGATCTAAGGTAAGGAACTAGCCTTCTTGTTGGAAAACCCATTTTAGGGCATTTTGTGTATGAAACTCGAGTTTAATGTTAGGGGAGATCAAATCTATGATCCCAAATGTGTATCTCACGAATTCTAGTAGTTATCCTTCAATAATTTGATTGTTATATGCTTGGAGAACCATTGAGGATGCTTGTTGATGCTTATGAACCCTAATTTTTGGGGAAAACTCATCTATAGGTAAACCCTTGATGATTTGATCAACTTTTATCCTTTAATAAGGTTCTATGAAGAGTTTGGGTAATTCCTAATGATTTCAAATCATTGGAAGAAGGAATTCCCCTAATTATTGATCAATTGATTGAATGGAATTGGATATTCCTTGATCTAAGCTTTTGAAGTAGAGTTGGGATTATAGCATTGATTTGATTCAATGGATATGATATTGGATGATTTAATTGGACCAAATGATGTGTAATTTAGGTAAGAATAATGTCCTTTTGATGTCTAGAAGTTTGGGGTTGTGTTGGACCTTGAACTGGACCAAAATGAGGTGAAAATGACCAAAAACGGAGCTGCAACTGAGCGTAACACGACCCGTGCTGTAGAAGCACGACCCGTGTTGTTTGGGCAGTGAGTTATACGACCCGTGTAACCCCTTACACGACCCGTGTTGGCCTCTGTCCAGTTTTGGGCACTTTTTGAGTTAGAGCTTTGTAGTTTAGGCTTTAGGTTCTCAAGCTTAAGCCCATTTCTAGACAATGTTTAACTAAGATTTTACTCCTATTTAGTGATGAAGTTTAACTAGTCTTAGAACTATTAGTAATGTTGGAAATATCTCTTGTAGGAGATGAGTAATTGAAGTGGAAGCAAGGAAGTAGCATCCTTCTTTGAGATCTAAGGAAGGTGAGTTACCGGGAGTACACATCCCTCTTCTAACTCTTGTGTGTGTTTTATTATCATGCATACTTCATATGTGCTAATTGTTGCATAAATTTTATGTGTGCATGGCATTAAAAGAGTCATTTCAAAGATGTTTCCAAATAAAAGTATTATTGTAGTCTTGAAAGATGTTTTGAGCATTCCTTTGTGCATTGCATTGCATATAGGATGGGGGTTGACCATTAGATACCTTGAGTATGAGTTTGACCATTCTCTCAATTAAAGAGGGCGAGTATGATTTTGACCATTCTCTCAATTAAAGAGGGCGAGTATGAGTTTGACCATTTTCTCAACTAAAGAGGGCGAGGAGTGATTGTTCCCGACAAAAGGGAACCGCATGAGGGAGTTGCTACCCCTCATGAAGCTAGTGTGATGGCCATTAGTCTTAGTTTAGCCCATACGTGGATCAAGTATTATGCTTTGTGCGTTTACTTATGAACTTAGGTGGGTGCCATTGAGGTGAGATGGACTTTTATGAGGTGGACATGGGTTGGGATAGTTGCATTGCCTTTGCATACCATGACTATCTATTTTGAGAAACCTTTATGATGTTTTATACAAATCTTAATAATGTGAAATAACTATTTTTGGAGGTTGTTTCGAGTATTAAGGTTATCCTTTCACTTATAATGAGATAACCTCGGGTAACTCATTAGGCATTTTCAATTGCCTAACTGTTTTGATGTGTACTCAGGTTAAGGATAGGAGCTTGAGGCGAGGCGAGGACTTTTAGAAGACCACGGTGTGTGTGGCCATTTGAACCATGTTATGTTACTTGAATTATGACATTTCCTCGCTATACGTTTTGTTAAGATTTTTAATGATGTTTTGGGACCTATTTTTCTGCAAATGATGATTTAACCTTTAACTAATGTTCAAAATGTGATAAATAATGTTTTTATAATAATACCCTAGCGAGGGGTGTCACAAAAAATGTTAGTTATGCACTTATAATTCATGTATTATTCTCAAAGAATCAGAATGATAAGAATGAAAGTTGAATTATATTTTATTATTCTTCAAAAATGTCTCTTATTTTTTCAAAAATGTTAATAATATTATTTAAGAATGTCAGTTAAGCAAGTGTAATTCATGTCTTATTCTTCAAAAATAATAATCATAAGAATGAAAGTTGAATTTGATCTAGGAAAACAAATTTGAATTTGTTGAATGAAGTTATATTTTTTAAGAATAAAAGTAAAATATGTGAGAATAAAATCATATTCATTGAGAATAGATATTAAAATCTTTGGTATACGGATTTTAACGTGTTGAAATGTATTATCAAAACGATTTGATTTAATTGTTGAATAAAACAAAACATTAAATTTGATTTTTATTAACTAGTTTGAATTAGTTGGCTAAAATGTATGTAAATTTGATTTTCTATATATTTCAATAAAATGTCATATTTGCCCTTATAATTAATTAAGACCAAGAGAAGTGTCTACAATGCGGTGTGTGGGTTCCGACGTGGAGGAGAAAACCCGCGCAGGTACACCGCCCCAGTCGGGTGGGTGACCGTGGGCTCTTCCCTCTTACGGGTTCCTCAAACCGCACGGTTTCCATTTCAAAAATTTACATTTACCCCCTCCCCCCCCCCCCCAACGGCTAGCTTAAAAATTGATTTTCTAAAAAAATTACCACTTATATATTCCACTTTATTTTACACAACTAAAACCACAATTTTAACACTTTACATTTATTTCAGTCAAAAATTATCTTCCCTATGTTGCCCAAACAACCAAACCCCACAACAGGGCCGGCCACGAGATTTCAGAGGCCCTTTGCAATTCGCCAATTTTAGGCCCTAAAACTTGTAAATTCTACAAAATTCAAAAACGAAAAATCATATTGTTCATTTCATCTAAGTATTTCACACTATCATATGTAGGATTGATTTCTGAAGGGTTCCTTTTTCCTGCAAGATTAGCATGCCAAGTACAATCTAAGAGTCCATTATTAATAACATAATATATATAGAAAATTAGAAACAAAAAGCCATTATGCTTTTATAGATTTCTTTAAGTTTAGGAAGTTGCATTAAACTACTACTAGAGAAACAACACTACAACAATAGAGAACAAACAAGTAAGAACATGAAACAATCATTAATTATTTAATTACTAAAATAATATTGTCAACACCTGTTTAAAATGGATTACTTGCAGCAACAAAACTGCATTGCCTTAGATGATTTTGGCTTCCATGTACAAAAGAAAACAATTGTTGATCATTAATATCAACCTATACCACATTACAAACTATACCATTAAGACTTCAGCAAGTCCTTCTACAATTCCTACATCATAGAAACCATCTGTCCATCACCACTAAAGTGTACAGCTTATAACCACTCCAAAAAAACATCTACACATGAGAAGGAAAATAAATAATCAAGAGCAAGTCGCATCAAGAACATCAAATGAGAACTCGATAACAATTCAAACATCAGTTCTTGACACCATATAAGAAATTAATCGAACATATACCTATGATTTGCATCTTGCGACTAAGAATTCTTGAGACAATAGCAGGAGTACAAAATACCAATTGGTTCTTAAATTTTCGGGAACGAGATTAGAGTTTATGAGATTCTCGCTTCAATTTTTCTGAATTCCCGCCTTGCCCTCTGTGGTGTCGGGTGGATTTATTTTGCAATTATAATACAAACCCTAGCATTATACCTAAATTTTTGGGCCCCTAGAAGAATTGGGCCCTGTTCACAAGCACATGTTGAACTCCCCTAAAGCCGGGCCTGCCCCACAATTAAATGTTAATCGACCAAAGTTTTCGGTTTCGAACAATATTGTATACCTAACATTTACCGTCCGCAAATGGACTAACCAATTTTAATCCCTCAACAAACTTATACACCAATTTTAATCCATTTTCTGACAATTTCCAAACCCAAACCCAAAACGTCCAAACTGTAATAGCCAAGTCCATTTCAGACACACAAGAATCTGCGGAAGAAGTGTCGGAAACCCAACCCAAACCCGAACCCGTTTCCAAAAAATAGGAATAGCTGAGTCCATTCCTGTCACACCAGAATTTCTGGTCCCGGCTAGAAGGCGATCGAAAACGTCCGAAACAAGCCACCACACTATATCGTCGGACGCTTGTATCAATAAAGAATTGAACAAGGGAGAGCCGGAAAAGGACGAGCTTGAGTTTGCCGATTTCGTCCGGCCAACGGGGCGAGATGCGGCGAAACAAAAAGGAAAAGCGACTTTGTCTAGTGGGACAGGGTCTCAAAAAAGCGATGACGTGACACTTATGCGGTTGGAGTTTGAACGATACAATTTAAGTCTTACCGAACGGATTGAATTAGAAAAAATAGCTTACAAAGACAAACAACAAGCATGCGAAAATCGTCAATGAGTACGCGAATAAAAACAACGAATCCGCCAAGAAAAACGACTAAAAGACATAAAGTTTTTGACGTCGAATCCGGAGGAAGGTCTCGACGAGGAAGGACTCGAGATGGTTTTAAAATTAAAAGCGGATATCATAGCAAAATATCAGTCGTAGTTTGTCATTTTAGTTGTCGCTTCTTTACGTTTTTCCTTTGTCGTTTTCAGTTGTCGTTTTTTTAATTTGTAGTTTGTCGTTTTAGTTTATATTTGTAATTTTAATTTCTTAATTAATGAAGTGTTTTATTTTTTTAATTTAGTGTAATTAATATTTCTAATTTAGTTTAATTTAATTATATTATTTATTTAATTAAAAAAAGTGAGTGATAATGATGTTTACTATTTCCAAGATTTAAAGAGGTGAGTAATTAGTGAGATTTTATTGAGATGACGTCTACATAGAAGTAAAAAGTGAGTGATAGTGTGGTGTTTTCACCACTCCACTACTCTTAGTCTGAGTATAACTATGCACTACATGTTATTCGATGTTAATACAATGTATCATCATATCACAACCCCCTTCATTATTTTAATTTAATAGACAATAATTAGTATTACAATAACACAATACTTGTAATTAATATTTAATTCTAACATTATAATATATATATATATATATATATATATAGATAAAAGTTCAATAGAGAACCAAAATAAAATAAGGAACCAATGAACCAATCGTGAGCATCGGAATTCAAATGATCGACAGCCGGAGATAAAGTTGTAAATTTATTAATTGAACGCACATGTAGCGGATAATTCCAAAAAACTCACTTCGTTTTTTATTTATTTTTTATTTTTAGAGCTTATTTTTTATCGAAATAAAAAATCAAATATATCAAAATTCATAATTTTTTATTCTCTTTCAATAGACATCCATATCAATATAGTAAAAACGAAAAAAAAGTATTCAAAAATCTTGTTCAGATTCACAATGTAATACTGTATTATTAAATTATAGAGATATTGTGTTAATTTTAGTGTAATCAAGATTTAATAAGTTGTCATACGAGCTAAGATAGTTAAAAACCCAATTGAGTAAAGTTTGGACTTGTAAAATGTCAAATCAGAGCTACACGGGTCGTGTATGGGAAGGATGATCCCATAGCAGCCAAAAATTGGTTGACTCATGTTGAAAAGATGTTCCGCACAAGTAAATGTGACGAGGCGGATAAAGTGGAGTTTGCAACAAACCTGTTAAAGGAGGATGCACAGTTCTGGTGGGAGAAGATTTTGTTCTCTACAGTGATGCCTCTCTGAGTGGTCTCGGATGTGTATTAATGCAAAGAGGACGAGTAATCGCTTATGCGTCTCGACAACTCAAACCACACGAGAAAGCTTATTCGGTGCATGATTTAGAGTTGGCGGCGATAATCTTTGCATTGAAGATGTGGCGACACTATCTTTATGGCGTACGATTTCAGATTTACACAGATCACAAAAGCCTGAAATATCTATTCGATCAAAAGGAGTTAAATATGAGACAAAGACGGTGGATGGATCTACTAAAAGATTATGATTGTGAAATACTTTACCATCCCGGTAAAGCTAACGTGGTGGCGGATGCATTAAGCCGTAAAGAGCCGCCTATTCGAGTCGTATCGGCTCGAATGGGGATTGTGAGTCGATTACCGGAGGTAATACGTAGATGCCAAGGCGAAGCTAATGATTTAAAGAAAGAGAGGATGATTAGTTATATGGAGAAACTTGTGGAAAATGTACAAGGAATCAAGACTTTCCAAGGGCGAGTTTGGGTTCCGAGGCATGGCGAGGCAAGACAGTTATTGCTAGAGGATGCCCACTGTACTAGATATTCGGTTCACCCTGGTAGCACACGGATGTATCATAATCTAAAGCCGTATTACTGGTGGCCCGGTATGAAGCGAGATGGGGGACGATTTGTGGAGAACTGCTTGGCATGTCTTCAAGTAAAAGCTAATCATCAGAAGCCTTATGGAGCAGTGCAACCATTGCCAGTACCAATGAAGAAATAGGATGAGATCACTATGGATTTCATCACAAAGTTGCCTCGGACTCCACGAGGATATGATTCAATATGGGTGATTGTTGATAGGTTGACAAAGTCCGCTCATTTCATTCCAATCCGTGAAGATTATCAAGTGTCAAAGCTAGCTGAGATTTATACTAGAGAAGTGGTGAGACGACACGGAGTGCCGACTTCAATAGTCTCGGATAGAGATAGTCGTTTCACTTCACATTTTTGGCAGAGCTTTCAGAAACATTTTGGCACTAGAGCTTTGCTAAGTACTGTTTATCATCCTCAGACAGACGGACAGTCAGAAAGGACGATACAGACATTAGAAGATATGCTCCGAGCTTGTATAATTGATTTTGGGGGCAGCTGGGAAGATCACCTGCCTTTAGTAGAGTTTGCCTATAATAACACTTATCACTCCAGTATACAGATGGCACCTTTTGAAGCTTTGTACGGTGCACCGTGTCGAACGCCAACTTGTTGGACAGAGACTGGAGAGAAGCCACTGGCGGGACCAGATATTTTAGCCGAAACCGAAGAGAAAATACAAAGTATCCGTGAACATATGCGAATAGCCCAAAACCGCCAAAAGCAATATGCAGATAAGAGGAGAAAACCATTAGAGTTCCATGTCGGAGACATGGTGATGTTGAAGGTATCCCCATGGAAAGGAGTAATCCGGTTTGGCAAACGAGGTAAATTAAGCCCACGATTCATAGGACCTTTCCAAGTCTTAGAGAGAATTGGAGCAGTCACGTATAAACTTGAGCTTCCAGATGAGTTACGGGGTATCCACAATGTGTTCCATGTGTCACATCTCAGAAAAACATTACATGATAAATCCACTCGAGTACCCTTAGCCGGAGTCCAATTAGATGAAAAATTGAGATACCCAGAGATGCCAGAACAAATTTTGGATAGAAAGGTTAAAAAGTTACGAAAAAAAGAGATTGGAGTAGTAAAAGTGCAATGGCGACATCATAGAGTTACGAATGTCACTTGGGAAGCCGAGGAGAAGATGCGGTCAAAGTATCCCTTTTTGTTTCAAGCAGTGTTGCAGAAATCGGCCTTGGCGGCCGATTAATCGGCGACTAATCGCTTGGCGGTCTTCAACCAATTACGATTAGGCCTAATCGGTCAGCTTGGCGGTTTGCTGCAAAAATCGGCCTTGGCGGCAGATTAATCGGTCTTGGCGGTCATTTTCTAATTTTTTAAAACTTTTTAATTTATTTTTTATTTTTTATTTTTAAATGATTGCACAAACACTCTCTAATAACTCAAGAATACTGAAAAAATTCAATATTAAAGAATAAAAACAAACAAATAAATAATCTTTGATGTGCATCTCGAAATAAAAATGAATCAAACTTTGCTATTTTTTATATTTATATATTTTTAAATAAATTCCTTTATAATTTAGGGTCTTCGATTAATCCCCGACTAATCCCCAATTAGTCCGATTAATCCCTTAACCCTACCCGACCGCCAAGCTACCGTCAAACGATTTTTACAACCTTGGTTTCAAGAGATTCCGAGGATGGAATCTTTTGAAGGGGGTAAGAACTTGTAATACCGTATTATTAAATTATAGAGATATTGTGTTAATTTTAGTGTAATCAAGATTTAATAAGTTGTCATACGAGCTAAGATAGGTAAAAACCCAATTGAGTAAAGTTTGGACTTGTAAAATGTCAAATCAGAGCTACACGGGTCGTGTATGGCCACACGGGTCGTGTAGAAATGCTTAAGAAACCAAACAGTACCCCTTTCAGGTCTACACGGGTCGTGTACCTTTTGTTCAAAAATTACCGAAACGAGATTGGGACTCACACGGGTCGTGTGAGGCTACACGGGTTGTGTGAGTCTGTACAAGTTCAAGATGGCTTACTGTAGGTCTCACACGGGTTGTGTGAGCCTACACGGGTCGTGTAGCGCGCACAGGCCTGTTTTAAAGTACGGATTTTCTTTCATTTGGGTCATTTCCATTTCGAGCAAAACCCTCCCAAAACCCTAGAAATCGATTCCAAAGCCTTCTAAGTTGATATTTGAGCCTAATATTCACGAATTGAAGCTAGGGATTTATACTTGGAGCTTGAAAGGTAATCCTCTTCGATTTTGGTTTTGTTTCAACCGTTGGATGGTTTGATTTGAGGTAGCTTCTTATGGTTTTGATGACCCACCTGTGAATTAATGATGTTTGAGCCAAATTGATTGATTTGTAAGTGTATAAGGAGTTCAAATCCTAGACTTAAGTTAGTGAAATACTTGTTGTGGTGTTTTTGATCTTTAATGGGTCAAAGTAGTGAAGTGAGAGTATAACTAGAGTGATTTTATTATTGTTTGATTATCATTTCACTATATGATGCTAAATTATGGATTTTTATTGATATAATTTGTGATGGAAGTTATAGAGAAACATGAGTATTGAAATTAGCTATTGTGTTACAGCTAAGGCTAGACAAGATCAAGCCCGAGGATCTGGAGTTCCACGTATTGATTCAGCTACAGGTGAGTAGTTATTTAATAGATGAATTATGTTTTGCTGAGGTGTTTGTTGCAGATAAGAAGTATGTTATAATTGAGTGGTTGAGTATAAACTAAGTTTGAGTAGTTGGAAGAAAGAGTAATGGTGTGTATGACACACTATGGGCAGAGATAGTTCAATGAGATGTAATCAAACAAGATATTGGATGATATAATCCGGTTAACCTATAATTACTCATTAAGCTCTTGTAGCTTATAAATTGTTTTGTTAATGTTGTTTGTGTTAGGTTCTGGTAGTGGTGACCGCGGGAAGCGTAATATGAATGGATAGCTGGACTTGAATCTTGGACTTGGACTTAAATTGTGGTTTTTGAAATATGTAATGAACTCGGTTTTTGTATAATAGTTGTAAATACATGATGTAAATAGTTATGACTTAAACTACGTTTTTGAAACAACTTTGAATACTTGTTGCTCATTTTGGGGTTACACCACTAATTGTATTATATTTGACTAATGTAATTGGTGTATCCTATAATTAAGAAACCGGGTGTTACACACAACACTTAATCAATGTGAATTTGAACTATAACAAGTGTTATGGAAGATTATTTACTTGTGAATGATCATTGAAATTATTTTTTTCAACAATCATTGATCATTCAATAACAACTTATGCGAATTTAATTAAACTTTTAGATTCAGACGTGAATCTCACTAAAATTTCATATCGAATTTAAGTAAATTCGTTTATATTCTTTACAATTTCAACATTTTGATAATATACAATTGAATTAAGTAAGATTCACAAATTAATTTACTTAAACTTACGTGAATGAACAAAAAATTGCTGAAAAAATAGGATATAATTATCATTTATATGTGAATTAATATACCTAAAACTAGATGCACACTATTTTTGACATTTTGATCATACACAAATGAATTAATTTAGATTCACAAATTAATTTGCTTAAAATTCACATGTGGATGATAAAAAATTGTTGAAAAAGCCAAGTACAATTACCATTTATATGTGAATTAACATGTATAAAACAAAAAACAGTTAAAATTCACAATGTAAATATAAACTGTAGTAAATTTGTATGGAAGATAATTCACATGTAAATAGTCATTGAATTCAATTTTTTTCAATAATTGTAAATAATTCAATAACAACTCATGTAAATTTAAAAACATTCTTAGATTTAGATGTGAATTCAAGAAAAATCACTTATATTTTTACTATTTCAACGATTTGATGTCATATACAATTGAATTAACTGAAATTCAAAATGATTTCCTAAAAATTCACATGTGATTGGTCAAAATTATTGAATAAATCGAATAGAATTGTCATTTATATGTGAAGGAATATATATCTAAAACAATACAGTTCAGTTCAGATTCGCGTGGTGAATCTGGACGAACTTGAAGTATAAAAAAAACAAAAAAAATTTGTATATCAATATGGATGTCTATTTAAAGAGGATGAAAAATTATGAATTTTGGTATTTTTAGTATTTTTTTTCGAAAAAAGAATAAGCTTAAAAATTAAAAAAAAAACAAAAAACGAAGTGAGTTTTTTGCTACATTTGCGTCTAACTAGTAAATGTACATCCTTTTTTATGGCCGTAGATATTTTGTATTCTGACCACACGATTGGTTCCATGTTTTAAATTAGTTCTCTATTGAACCCAACCATATATATATATATATATATATATATATATATATATATATATATATATATATATATATATATATATATATATATATATATATATATATATATATATATATATATATATATATATATATATATATATATAGTAAAGTTCAATTGAGAACCTAAAAAAGCCTATAAACCTAAAAACTCATTTTATGAATTTTTTTCTACACAATATTTTTCAAAAAAAATATACCAAAATTTTTGTTATGATGCGTCTAGAAGATGTCAAAAAAAAATTTTCAAAAAAAATCATTTTTTTATTTTTTTTTCATTTGGGTTTAGGGTTTAAGGTTTAGGGTTTAAGTTTAGGGTTTAGGGTTTAGAAATCTCTTAGACGCTTTAAATAAAAAAATTGGATGCAATTTTTTTTGAAAAATATTTTGTAGAAAAAAAGTTATTAGGTTCCTAGGATTTTTTAGGTTTTCTCATGATCTCGACCCTATATATATATATATATATATATATATATATATATATATATATATATATATATATATATATATATATATATATATATATATATTCTAA
>JAKNSD010000051.1:0-54105 GCA_023525715.1 Cichorium intybus | reverse complement strand
ATGCTTATATATATATATATATATATATATATATATATATATATATATATATATATGAAGGGTTTCTATGCAATCAATGAACAAACATAATCCTATGGTTCACATGCAACCCTAATATGATCTATGTTTTCTTCTATGAAGATAATAAACTAAAACCTTAAAGGATACAATTATTTCTAAAGATTAATTGAGAAAACCAACCTTTGATCTTATGATCCTTCAGGCAAGCAGCAAAAGAATCCTGCCTCAAATGCAAGTCACACCCAAGCTATGGAGGAATCAGTTTAGCAGAGTAACCTAGAGAGAGTGATGGCGTGAATAAGAGGTGCCCAGGGGGTTCCTTTTATAGCCTCCTAGGGTTACACCTGAAACCCTAGAAAGCCTCCAAATGGACAAGGCTTTTGGCCACTTGGACCAGACTCCCCAAAACCCTAATTAGGGTTTTGCCAACCCTTGGAAGAGCCTCCAGGGTGGCGCCAACTTTGGTCCCTGGTTTTACCTGGCCAGTTATTCAACTATTGAATAAATGCCAACCAGTCCCTGCACCTTTTATTAATTAATTTAATCACTAAATTAAATCCAATTAATTCTAGATTAAATCTTAATAAATTATTATAGTTTCTAATTAATATATTAACACTTAAATATATTAATAAACCATATATTTATTTTCTATTGATTTATTAAAAAATTAATAAATCAACTATTCTCTCTACTGAACTATGCATTTATCCTCCATCTATGAGGGCAACCCAAATGGACTTTGCTTTTATTTATAACATAAATACAATTATAAGTCATGGCTTAGACACCTAATCTAATAGTCTCCCACTTGGATAAGTCTATGACTTTAATTGTCTGAACTCTGACCCAGTCAGTTCTGTCCAAAGATAAGTGATCTGATGATCCTCCATCCAACAAGATATTTTCAGACTCAAGAAATAGATTAACATCAATCTTGGTCTGATACTATGTTTCTCGATTTCTGATTTGCATATGACTTTTGAGACTACTAATTGAACACATCAATTTAGTCCCGGTTGGCCAATACTTTCAGTCAACTTCAAAATCATCGAGAGGCCTACAGATATCTGTTTCCCATCGGGTCAGGGGACGGATAAGCTTTGACTTATATGTCCATACCTTTTGCTAGTCAGAATACTCACAACAATGCGTTTTATAACACCGCGTTACCGGCACGTTTTCGCATTATCAATGAGTACCTGTCTCGCAAATTACAAATCATATCTCTCCACTTAAAGATCAAAAGATATCATCGTCTTAACATTGCTCGTGATGTAATCCATGAAGCAATCTGTTAAGCGCGGGTTTATCCAATACTCAAATCTCTATTTTCTAAGTACTCATGAACGTTGCAGCAGTCTTACTGCAATGTCTAACTCATTAGACAATCTGCAACCGGTTCATGACAGTCTTTGTTCACACTTACTTCCTAACAGTGTGATTAACTGTGGAATTTCAAATAATCTAATTATTTAGGAAGTTTAAACATGCAAATATGGAAACACAATAATAAACAATTGACAAAGGTAGTAACAATACTCATTTATAATTCTCAATTATAAAATCACCAAGTCAATTACATTTATATTGTTTACAAGTTTCAAATCTATCTAATTACTAAAACTAATATCATCCTTCAGGCCAATGCTCCGAGCATGCTGATTATGCTTGATCATGCTTAGTGCCTTAGTCAAAGGATCAGCAGGATTGTCTTCTGATGATACTCTCTTAACCAGTAAGTGACCCTCTTCTACGCGATGTCGAATGTAATGGTACTTTCTGTCGATATGTCTGGACTTTCCATGATCTCGCGGTTCCTTTGTCAAAGCGACCGCTCCTTCATTATCGCAGAACAATTCCATTGGTTCCTGAATGCTTGGGACAACTCCAAGGTCACCTATGAAGTTCTTCAGCCAAGCAGCTTCCTTAGACGCTTCACTTGCTGCAATGTACTCTGATTCGCATGTTGAATCAGCCACCGTTTCTTGCTTGGAACTTTTCCAAGTGACCGCTCCACCGTTCAAAAGAAATACCCAGCCTGACTGGGACCGTCCACTGTCCCTATCTGTCTGGAAGCTGGCATCTGTATATCAACTCACTTTCAAGTCATCACTGCCACCAAGGACTAATACCATATTCTTTGTCCTTCGCAGATACTTGAGTATGTTCTTGACCGCAATCCAATGTGCCTTTCCAGGATTACCCTGGAACCGACTAACCATGCTCAGTGCAAAGGACACGTCGGGACGAGTACATGTCATAGCGTACATGATCGACCCTACTGCCGAAGCATAGGGTACCCGACTCATTTCAGCTATTTCCTCATCGGTACTCGGACTTTGAGTCTTACTCAATTTAGCATTACTTTGGATTGGCAGCTCTCACCTTTTGGAATTTTCCATGTTAAATCTTTTCAACACTTTTTCCAAATATGTACACTGGCTTAGACGTATCAATTTTCTATTTCTATCTCTAAGTATTCTTATCCCGAGAATATAAGCAGCTTCTCCTAGGTCTTTCATGGCGAAACACTTCCCGAGCCAAACCTTAACATCTTGCAAGGTCGGAACGTCGTTTCCCATGAGCAGTATGTCATCAACATACAGCACCAGAAAAGTGACTATACTCCCACTAGCCTTGACATATACATAGGACTCATCTTCACTTCTAGAGAAGCCAAACTCTTTGACTTTCTCATGGAAGCAAAGATTCCAGCTGCGAGATGCTTGCTTCAACCCGTAGATTGATCTTTCAAGCTTACATACTTTATTAGGGTGCTTTGTGTCTACAAAACCTTCTGGCTGACTCATGTAAACATCCTCAGTCAGTTTCCCGTTAAGGAAAGCGGTTTTGACATCCATCTGCCAAATTTCATAGTCATGAAATGCAGCTATGGCAAGCATTATTCTGATTGACTTAATCTTGGCTACTGGTGAGAAGGTTTTATCGTAGTCAACCCCCGGGGTTTGAGTGAATCCCTTCGCAACCAGCCGAGCTTTGTAAGTATGTACTTTGCCATCCATGTCGGTCTTCTTCTTGAAGATCCACTTGCACCCGACTGTCTTTCGACCCGGCACATTGTCAACCAAGTTCCAAACTTGATTGTCGTACATGGATTTAATCTCTCTGTCCATTGCCTCTTTCCACTTGGCAGACTCGGGCCTGCCACTGCTTCACGGTAGTTAGCTGGCTCATCCAAATTAGTCAATGTGCGATCACTGACCAACGTGTCACCGTCCGAAGTAATATGGAAACCATAGAACTCGGGCGGCATGCTAACTCTACCCGAACGCCTAAGGGGCAATAAGATGTCGGTGGGTCCAATAGGAACTTCTTCCTCATGTTGGTTGCTAGTTTCTTCTAAGGTTGTTTCATCGGGCGTCTCCTAAATTTCTTCGAGATCGATCGTACTCCCACTGTCCTCTTTGGATATGAGTTCTCTCTCTCGAAAGAACCCCCGTCTTGCTACAAAGACCACGTCCTCTCTCGGTCTGTAGAACAAGTATCCAAACGACTGTTTCGGGTATCCGATGAAGAAACACCTCTCACTTCTTTCTGCGAGCTTATCCGAAGTCTCTCGTCTCACGAAAGCTTCACAGCCCCAGACTTTGATGTGTGCCAACGAGGGAACTTTCCCCGTCCATATCTCGTGCGGTATTTTCGCAACCTTCTTGGTTGGGACAAGATTTAGGATATGGGCGGCAGTCTCTAAGGCATACCCCCAGAAGTACTAGTTATTTGGTCCCACAAAATAGGTGGTCTCAACCACAAAGTACTTGTATACAGAAATCTCGTCATATCTGTGAAACAACTAGCAATATATATACAATATCAAAATGAAAGAAATCCACACATTAAAAACAGATCTGTGCGTGTAGCACGACCTGTGTAGATTCAACACGGTCCGTGTAAATCCACAATATTTCTTCTGTTTACTTCTGTAAGTACAGCACGACCCGTGTTTATTGAACACGGCCCGTATGTTCTCAATTTTAACCCACTGTATGCTACTGTAATCCCAACACGACCCGTGTCCCCAAAACACGACCCGTGTTGATGCTGCAGAAATAAAAAAAAAATTGTTTCTAATACTCTTTTTAATATCCAACTTCTCCTAGATGGGTTTCTATCCATCCTAATTCATATTATAACTCAATTAACCTTGTTTACAATAAAATTAACATAACTTACCATAAATCTAAACATGTATATTCTCATTATACACACTTCTCCATGATTGCTAAATACTTGTCAAATAACCGCATATACTTTCAGTTATAGATAATCACAACGCACTTATTATGTGATATGTAAACCTTACGTCAAATGGACACGAGATTCTCATCTCAATGCCGGTTACTACACTTTATAACCACATTTATCTAACGCATATATTATTAAAAAAATTTAAACATTCGCAACACGTTACAACTAACATGTTAAGTAAAATTTAATTACATACCTCATAGCAACCAAAATCTCGTCTCATCATCCGAATATGACCGATTTATCAACTCGTCCTCATCTGTCTCCACATCTATATTCACACATAGAATATAACAATAACAAATATAACATAAAAGTTATACTTAACTCATAAACTAAAATCTGTAGCAGTATCTTTTCCCAAGCATGTGATAGGGGCTCTCTCCTCCTTCAGTTCAAGTCTAGGACTCTATACTCAAAGACCTAGTTCACTTAAACCATGCTCTGATACCAACTTGTAACGCCCGATTTCTCATACGAAGTACACCCAAAATTTTTCAAACACTTATACATTAAAAATGGGTATACTTGCACTCAACCCAGGAAAACAATATGTTATCAAACATTAATTACACAAATAAATCCTTACAATTTGACCAGGCATTACAAATAAACCTAACACAACTAAAGGACATGCTCTAAGTGTCCATCTCTCTTTATCACATGCCTTCCCCTATCACTGCTACAAATACCTGCAAAACAACAAACAACTCAAGTGTAAGCTTATAAAGCTTAGTGAGTAATCTCAATTAACTTTCACAATCTTTCTCAATAAACACCCTCATCTTCCTCTCTTGCTATACTCATTAGCAAGATCCTTCTTCTCTTAACTCGGAACCTACAAACATATTAGCTTTACAAACACTAGCTAACTGTTAGCAACATCAACTCAATCATAAGTACCACAATCAATAATACTCGTAAACTCGGTTGCCATTTCACATATACTCATTTTTTTAACAATCTACCAAACTCAATAACCCTCATGGCGATACTATTCCACACGAAACAATATGATACGATCATATCAACAATTACTCTAATTATACAATCAATATGTAATTTTGACTCGGCCACTGTTACATACTTGTAACAGTTTACTCAATCAAAGGTTACAATAATAACCACAACATAGCACAATCATATGTGAATTCAATTACAACATTTCTCATTGTTATAATAATCATATATATGCATACCCTGCATAAAACAAGTGTAACTCTACTCAGGTACTAGAAAGTACTCACCTGATATCAACTTAGTATATAAAATTCCCAAGTTACACGTACCGGGCTCCTGCTTATTAGACTCAATTATATCGCCACAGTATGAATCCATTCTCAAAATTCTACAATCATCTCAACGACATCTAACTCAAAAGATGTATAAATCATAAGCAGGAAAAAGGAGTACAAACGGGAAATATCACTCCATATTTACGAAATCCCTAATTCTGCGGTTCTACTCATTCAACCGTAGAAACTCGATGATAATCTCACCAATAACTCTAAAGGTATCCACTAACAACCTACTAACATCATATATAACAATATATAGCAAAATCATGAAATCTAAAGTTAGGGTTTCAAAACCCCCAAAACGAAGAAATCACTCACCTTGATGATTTAGGAATCGTGAACGTGTTTACGGGGTTAGATTGAAGTCTCCATACGTTTCCCCACGCATCCCCTGGCTCAATTTGGTGGAAAATCGCCTTAGGAAGCTCTGGAATCGAATTTGGGGTGTTTTTCCCCGAAATGAGCATTTTCTGCACTTTTAAAGGCTCTGCAGTGTAACACGGCCCGGGTTAATAGAACACGGCCCGGGTTAATAGAACACGGCCCGTGTTAATCCTACTGTATGGTTTCTGAATTTGATCTGCAGGAAACACGGCCCATGTTAGTAGAACATGGTCCGTGTCAGCTACTAAATGCCCAAAACAGTCCCTAACAATCCTTTACACGACCCGTGTGACTTGGACACGACCCGTGTACTCTATTTTGGCATTTTAAGGCTCAAGCTTCTTCCAAATGGGTTTCTAATCACCCAAACTCATACATCAAGTTGACTAATCTTAATCCCACCAAAATTAGTACATAAGAATTGTTGGAAATCAAGGTTCATTTAGTTAGTTTCAAAAACAAGAGTTTGCAACGGAAGCATAAAATCATGAACACAAATTCCATTTTCAAGAGGATCATGCTACATGCATGTAGAGATAAGATGAAGAACAAACATAGTTTAAGTTCAAGATCATAACCTTTGTTCTTGGGTTTGGTTTGGATGATTTTGATAGCTAGGAATCAAATTAGAATCCCTCTATAGTTGATCCACCACAAGCTTGAACACCCTTGAATGCTAGTTCCACAACTTGCAAGATATGACTCCTTTTCTTATGAAACCAAAGACCAATTCTTTCTAAGAACTTTAGGAGAGTTTTTGGCTGATTTCTTGAAGCAAGAATGATGTACACATGCCCTCAAAATCTTCCACATTATATCCCACCAAAGGCAAAAGAAAAGCACATGCAACTAGCTTAAAAGAAAGATCCATTTGATTTCTATAATCAAAAGCTAGAAGACACAAGGCATCTTCCTTTTCTTTTAAGTTCTTAATGCATTCTTTTCCTTCCAATATGGCTAGTTATATGATGACTAATGAAGTGCTAGTGGGTTGTTATTATTTATAAAACTTAGATAATTATAAGTTTATAAATAATACATCTTCTCATTTCTATAATGGAATAACATTTAACCCATAATCAAATATATAAATAAACCATCTAAATATACAATCTTAATTGTATAATTATATATATATACATATATATATATATATATATATATATATATATATATATATATATATATATATATATAACAATATATATATATTTTATTTAATTTACTAATTAAATTAAATAAAAGGCTTACTTATAAATTAATTAAATCGTTTAACAATTTAAACAATTTAATTGTTACTTAATTAATTCATCACATATGAATTACTAATCAACCTTTAATTTTGTAGTTATTATTATTTACCTCAAATAATAATAACCTACAAGATTAAATTGCAAGTTTAGTATCATTTGATGTTAAATCAAATTTAATGTTCTAAATGATCAATTGGTGTCAAACTTGTTGTTGGTGTGACCCTATAGGATCATGTATTATTAGTAATATCATTTTATGATCATCCTTGGGCATATAGAACTAACAATCTCCCACTTGCACAAGGTTGTATCATAGAATGATATCGACAGTAGTAAACGTCTAGCAACATTTTACTGCCCCCAATAACACATGACATTGTGCCATTCAACAACATTCAATTCTTCAGAAAACACGAGGCTCTAATTGATGTATAAGGTTATCTTATCAATTATCCCTTTGTCACAGACATCATGTTGAACATGAGACATGGATCTTAATCATTCTCATTTTATGTTCAACTTTCAAACAGGCGCCTTAGATGTCTAACTCTTAACACATAAGAGGAACAAATCCCGTCTTGACTACATACGCCCCTCATATAGTTAGTACTATGCATGAGTATGGCCTTTATGGTTGTCTGTATTTCAAGAACAACAGTAAACCATATCAAAGCATAGTACACTCTACACTTGAGTCCCAAATATGTATCTCAGGTCATAGGATACAATGATAATACCTTTATTCAAGAATCACTTATGATGATGATCCATGGAGTGATCTTGAAACGGGTCAAGTCCAATACTTGTTCACTGACAAGTACCTATGAATTTGGTTGCAACCTTTTGCTACTTTTACCCATAAAAGTCAACCAATCCAATTCATATTAGTCTTACTTCATAATTGCTCCCACAACTATGATCGACTATGGACGTTTAGAATAACTAAATTATTCAAGGATTAAACATGCTAATAAAACACAATAATTATGAATGAAACATCACGTCACACATATTACATAATTCTTGTCGTTTACATAAGTTCATATTCATAAAACATTAAACACAAATCAAATCCATTCATTAGAAAAACGGAGTCCTATACCCTTAGCATGACTTTCATGCTTAGTTTGAGGTAAAGGTTTCGTGAATGGGTCTGCCAAATTTTGATCTGTATGAACCTTGTGAATACTTATTTCACCATTCTTAACTTCATGTCTAATGTAGTTATACCTTCGGTGAATGTGTTTGGTTTTTTGATGCAATCTAGGTTCCTTTGCTTGAGCTATAGCACCTAGATTGTCACAGAAAATTTCTATAGGGTCCCGAATGGAAAGAACAACCCCTAGATCTTCTATGAACTTTCTCATCCAGACAGCTTCTTGAGCAGCTTCTGAAGCAGCAACATATTCTGATTCTATAGTGGATTGTGCAATCACTTCTTGTTTGGAACTCTTCCAAGACACGGCTCCTCCATTTAAAATAAAGACATACCCAGATTGAGATTTCGAATCATCCCTATCTGTTTGGAAGCTTGCGTCAGTGTAACCCTTTACCTTTAAGCTTTCTTCCAAACCGCCATAAACTAAGAACATATCTTTAGTTCTTCTCAAGTACTTAAGAATGTTCTTTACAGCAGTCCAGTGGGCTTCACCTGGGTTCTGTTGATACCTACTAGTCATACTTAAGGCACATGAGACGTCGGGCCTAGTGCATAACATGGCATACATGATGGACCCAATTGCCGAAGCATATGGAACATGTTTCATCCTTTCAAGTTCAGTCCTAGAGTTTGGGCACTGAGACTTGCTTAGGATGGTGCCATGAGGCATTGGCAAGAATCCTCTTTTGGAGTCTTGCATCTTGAACCTTTTCAAGATTTTATCAATATATACACTTTGGCTAAGACCAATAAGTCTCTTAGATCTATCTCTATAGATCTTTATGCCTAATACATAAGCAGCTTCCCCTAGATCCTTCATTGAGAAACAACTCTCAAGAACGCTTTGACACCTTTTAAAGTTGGGATGTCATTTCCAAATAAAAGTATGTCATCTACATACAATACTAGGATTATGACAATGCTCCCACTAGCTTTCTTGTAAACACAGGAGTCATCCTCATTTTTGATGAATCCAAAACTCGTAATCTTTTCATCAAAACGGATGTTCCATGTTCGAGACGCTTGCTTTAATCCATAGATAGATCTTTTAAGCTTGCACACTTTGTTTGGATGCTTGGGATCGACAAAACCTTCAGGTTGTTCCATATAGACATCTTCCAATAAGTATCCATTAAGGAAAGCGGTCTTGACATCCATTTGCCATATCTCATAATCATAGTATGCGGCTATGGCAAAAAGTATCCTAATCGACTTGATCATTGCCACTGGAGAAAAGGTCTCATCATAGTCAATACCATGAGTCTGTGAGTATCCTTTAGCGACAAGTCTAGCCTTAAAAGTGTGAACATTTCCATCCACATCGATTTTCTTCTTGAAAACCCATTTGTTCCCAACAGTCTTACAATTGGTGGGAAGATTAACCAAGTTCCAAACTTGATTATCGTGCATGGATTGCATCTCAGTGTTCATGGCCTCAAGCCATTTATCAGATTCAGGATCTGATATTGCACTCTGATAGTTGACGGGTTCATCAGAATCTATCGTATAACATTCCTCTTCCATCAAAAGGTAACCATACCTTTCTGGTTCAATTCGAACCCTACCAGATTTGCGAACACCTTGTGTTACAATTTGTTCCTGATCAACCGTTTGTTCAGGTTCAACAATTTCTTGTTGAATGCTAGATTCAACTTCTTGTGTATCAGGTTGTGGTTCCTGAAGTTCCTCAAGTTCCACAAACCTCCCACTAGCCTCTTCCGTCAGAAACTTGTTTTCTAGGAATTCAGCTTTTCGAGAAATAAATATCTTATTCTCGATGGGATTGTAGAAATAGTATCCAAGACAATCTTTCGGATACCCTACAAAGATACATTTAGTTGAACGGGGTTCTAATTTGTTTGAAGCTTCTTGTCTAACATAAGCTTCACAACCCCATACCTTGAGATAGGATAAAGATGGAACCCTTCCATGCCATATCTCATAAGACGTTTTATCTACCTTCTTAGTAGGTGCCATGTTTAGGAGACGAGCAGCTGTTTGTAAAGCATAACCCCAAAAAGATAAAGGTAGAGTACTTCTACTCATCATGGATCGAACCATATCCAATAGTGTTCGGTTCCGCCTCTCAGACACACCATTATGTTGTGGTGTTCCAGGTGGAGTAAGTTGTGAAACAATTCCACAAGTCTTAAGATGATACATAAAGTTTGTACTTAAGTACTCACCTCCTCTATCAGAACGAAGAACTTTAATTGTTTTGTTGAGTTGATTTTCCACTTCACTTTGAAACGTTTTGAACATTTCAAACGCCTCATGTTTATGTTTAATTAAATAAACATATCCAAAACGACTAAAGTCGTCAGTGAAGGTGATGAAATATCTTTCACCATATCTAGTCATTGGCTTGAAAGGACCACATACATCCGTATGTATGATTCCTAACAAGTCCTTTGCTCTCTCATTGGTTCCAGAGAAAGGAGCTTTAGTTATCTTGCCATGTAAACAAGATTCACATATATCAAATGAGTCATTCTCATTTGCCTTCAAAAGTCCACTCTTTTGAAGTTGGGATATGCGATTCTTGTTTATATGCCCAAGGCGACAATGCCATAGATAGGTTTGACTCAAATCAAATTTGGGTTTCTTGGTGAAAGTGTGGTATAAAGAGCCATTGTTAGTCTTTTCGTCAAGGTTTACTTCATAAATTCCATTTAAAGGCCTAGCCTCAAAATAGAATACATTATTTTTGTAAACACAAATATCATCATTATTAAAGGAAAGATCAAATCCACATTGTCTTAATTTAGCAACTGAAATAATATTCCTAGTCAAGCTAGGAACATAGTAAACATTCAACAATGTCACACACAAGCCATTAGGTAGTAATAAATTAAAACTTCCAATTGAATCCACCGCAACCCTTGCATTGTTTCCAACTCGAAGTACTACCTCATTTGCCTTCAGTCGCCTACTCCTTTTGAACCCCTGCAACATATTACATATGTGAGTTCCACAACCAGTATCAAATACCCATGTGTTAGGAGATAAATTATAAAGTTCTAGGTCTATCACATAGATACCTGAAGTGCCTTCACCGGCCTTCTTTTTCTTCAACTCCGCAAGATAGGTAGGGCAATTTCTCTTCCAATGCCCAGCTTTGCCACATTCAAAGCATGTTTCATCTTTGGCAACCTTTGCCTTCTTCTTGGGCGGATGGGAAGGTTGGACAACTTTCTTGCCCTTACCTTTGAAAGCTTTTGCTTTCCCTTTGCCCTTGGAGTTGGTGGGGTGTTCTGGTCTAGTTCTCTTTGTTCCACCTTCCTTGATCATGAGAACTTGAGTGGTTTTCTTAGGCAGATTCTTTTCCGCGGTAATTAGCATCCCATGTAATTACGGGATAGTCTTGTTTAAACCATTCATGTTAAAATTCATGACAAAAGGATCAAAAGACTTTGTCAAGGAGTTAAGGATCATATCCGTTGCTAGCTCTTCGGGCATCACAACTCCAAGACGTGCCAAATGATCAATGTGACTCTTCATTTTGAGCACATAAGAGCTTACCGTCTGCCCATCCTCCATCTTGCAAGCATGGAAAGCCCGAACAGTTTCGAACCTTTCCGTTCTTGCAAGTTGTTGGAACATTTCCTTTAGTTGATTAATCATGTCATAGGCTGAATGATTCTCCAAATCCTTCTGAAGGTCGGGAATCATGGTTGCCAACATGAGGCATGATGCATCGATGGAATCATCCATCTTTTTAAGCCATGCATCGTGTGCGGGCTTAGGAGTGGCATGGTTGCCAACATGAGGCATGATGCATCGATGGAATCATCCGTAGTGAGGTTTTGTTAGGAGCCGAGTGTGTGTTGTTTGGTGCCATCTACAAAATTTTAACAAGGTTCTATTTAGTAAATTATGATATTAAGTCCTTAATAATTAATACCCTTTCTTGTTTCATAAACTTTAATTAATTAAGGTCTAGAATCCAAGTTGCATTACGAATAAGTGGTTAGGTATCCTTTATCCCACCTATTCGAATCAACAAGGTAGGTAACAGTTTACCAATTATATCCAAATATAATTTCTAGAGTTATGGGATCCCATTATAACATTTATAAGTTTGGCATGTTTGATCCCATCTATGCCTTGGATTTCTAATGTTTAGGTGACCTTTATCACAAGAGATTTCCAAACGAATCATCCTACTTAAACGGACGTGTAGTTTTGACAACTATTAATGGTTAGGTGTCCTTTATCCCATCAATATTGCAAAACTACTTCTTGTATCACAAGAAGACTCCAAGTGGTTAGGTATCCTTTATCCCACAAGGAAATACAAGTGATACATGAGTGTCTTTAAGAAGGACGGCATAGATTCGTATTTCATAAGGGATTTGAATGTTTTACAATTCTAATTTTTGAAAAACATATGGTATCATGTATATTGCATGCATCCAATAAACATGGTACCATTAAATCTTGTTTAGTTAATTGGTTCCTTAATCATAAAATCTCCATTTTATTGATTCTTTGTTTGTGGTCAAGATAACAATTAATATCCTATATTAAGTTTGAGTTTGATCACATATATATTAGAACCAATTTATTATCCTAAATAATTACCATTATTACTTAGGGTTGGAGTTTGTAAGAGTTTATAAAATCTCCATTTTATTTCTTGTTTCAATCATTTTCAAAACTTGACTTAATAGGTTTTAAACAAAACCCATTTTAATAAAACCCATTTTTCACATCTTATGTTTTAATTGTCAACTTTTGAAAATACAAACTCCTTGATGATTATGTTTAATTATCTAGGTTGTCTAGCATGCAAAATCTTATTTTCATCCACAACATAACATAATAAAACATTCAAACATCACAAGCATGCATGGGTGCATAAACACAAGCCAACTAGTTTGATATTTCATGTGAGCCACACATGAAATATCAAGTCCAAACCTAGGGACAAAAAGGTGACAAAAACTCAACCAAATGATCTCCGATTTGGCTACAATTTTGCCAAGGTTCTTATATCACCAAATGATACTTGAACCACCATTTCTTGACACCATTGAGTGACATGTGATTTTTCTATGGAGCCCTCAAAATTTTCGAAATCAGGGGCAGCAGGAAGGAATTTTTGTTGTTTTTGTTGCATTTTTCAATTCATTCTTGGCTATATTGATGCTAATACTTGTTGAAACTTAATGTATATACTAGATATTAAAGTTACCAACAAGTATATCACCAAATGACCAAGATATGAATTTATAAAACACTTCCAAAACAATTTTGAAATCTGGACAGCAGCTCTTCAGAAAGTGCTGCTGTTGGGTGCAATCTTCTCTTGGTCTTTTACTTCCTTCTCTTGTTACATTTTGTGAAATAAATAAAATACAACTATTCTAATATTTACAAAATGAATATTAAGAAGGAAATAACTAATTATTATTACAAACCATTTGAATAAATGAATAGATTACAACCATATCGAATACAAACACAAAACATGCATCATATGGTCCTTGGCTTGTTTATGCACCATTTTATCACATAAAATCATAAGAAAACCAACACTTTGTTTTTCTAAGGCAACAATTTATGTAACCAAAAGCATGCATACATAAGATATAGTTGGTTACATAAAATCATAGATAATATACTTGCATGTTGCCAAAGAAGCCATGCATGAAACTTTCATTCAAGAAGATGAACATTCATGGCTTCCAAAAACCAAGTTTATCCAAATAAACTTATTATCTAAACATGCAATATAGCCATGGCTCTGATACCAATTGTTGGAAATCAAGGTTCATTTAGTTAGTTTCAAAAACAAGAGTTTGCAACGGAAGCATAAAATCATGAACACAAATTCCATTTTCAAGAGGATCATGCTACATGCATGTAGAGATAAGATGAAGAACAAACATAGTTTAAGTTCAAGATCATAACCTTTGTTCTTGGGTTTGGTTTGGATGATTTTGATAGCTAGGAATCAAATTAGAATCCCTCTATAGTTGATCCACCACAAGCTTGAACACCCTTGAATGCTAGTTCCACAACTTGCAAGATATGACTCCTTTTCTTATGAAACCAAAGACCAATTCTTTCTAAGAACTTTAGGAGAGTTGTTGGCTGATTTCTTGAAGCAAGAATGATGTACACATGCCCTCAAAATCGTCCACATTATATCCCACCAAAGGCAAAAGAAAAGCACATGCAACTAGCTTAAAAGAAAGATCCATTTGATTTCTATAATCAAAAGCTAGAAGACACAAGGCATCTTCCTTTTCTTTTAAGTTCTTAATGCATTCTTTTCCTTCCAATATGGCTAGTTATATGATGACTAATGAAGTGCTAGTGGGTTGTTATTATTTATAAAACTTAGATAATTATAAGTTTATAAATAATACATCTTCTCATTTCTATAATGGAATAACATTTAACCCATAATCAAATATATAAATAAACCATCTAAATATACAATCTTAATTGTATAATTATATATATATACATATATATATATATATATATATATATATATATATATATATATATATATATAAAACAATATATATATATATTTTATTTAATTTACTAATTAAATTAAATAAAAGGCTTACTTATAAATTAATTAAATCGTTTAACAATTTAAACAATTTAATTGTTACTTAATTAATTCATCACATATGAATTACTAATCAACCTTTAATTTTGTAGTTATTATTATTTACCTCAAATAATAATAACCTACAAGATTAAATTGCAAGTTTAGTATCATTTGATGTTAAATCAAATTTAACGTTCTAAATGATCAATTGGTGTCAAACTTGTTGTTGGTGTGACCCTATAGGATCATGTATTATTAGTAATATCATTTTATGATCATCCTTGGGCATATAGAACTAACAAGAAAGATTTTAAATCTCTTCTAACAAATCAAACAACTCATAACTCAAATGTAATAACTCTACTTACCTTAGTTAGCATCTTAAAATGAAAATGGGTCTTACAAGTTCTCTCCTCCTTCAAAAGATTATGTCCTCGGAATCTCTTAGAATAGGTGTGGCCTCTATAATCACCTCACCACTGCAAACACACATTGCATACAACAATGACATTATCATCTCGTCATCTCACATGACATATACACACTGTCACACCTCATTTACTCATAATATATCATCCTCATAAGATGATCTCTATAGTCATATTGATTATCATCATTGCCACATAGACAATTACTTACTCTTTTTGGAACACACCTTTCGTTTTAGCTTTGTCGACAACCAGGTGTCTCGCCTTACTCCTCAATTGATACTCCAATCACTATCCTCATTTATATACACTCATATTTATGGCTCACATCGAGCCACATTCTCAGCAGACCATCCATTCCATTTGTAACATTAATCTCAATTAACTATTTAGGATTCAACTTCCATTTCAAATCTCATTGAAATGATTTATTCTAACTCAATAAGAAAAACGGTCTCACCGTTTACAACTCATACTCTCTCAATTCATTCCTCCGATGCTAACATACCGGTAAAATTTCTCCTACTAACACAGCTCACAAATACTAGGATAAAAATCCAGGAATAACAAAATATTAGAAACTATCTCGAGTTTCACTCAAACTCTTAACACTTTGGTCACACAAAATCCGTTTCAGTTGTCTTATCTCTACAACCGATTACAACTCCTCCGAAGGCTCATTTATTTCTGCTCCCATGTCAGCACACATATTAGGTTTTTCACCCAATATACAACTAACAATCCTCTACCAAATGGCTCCTCTTTATCTCAATTCAACAACATACCTCATGTTGTTTCTCTCGATGTACTTACTTATTATATCCTCTCTTATGTGGATAATCCACATCACATTCTCACTAAATCATTAGCTCTATTAAATTCGATAATTTAATATTAAATAAATTCTCCATCATTATCATCTCAATCTCCAATTCATCAGAATAACACAGAATAGGTGATAGATATACAACTCATCGCAATCTCTACACATGACTCAAAAAAATAAGATCTGACACTGCACTCTCTACGGTGAGATCATATCTCATTATCCGATTAATTCATTAATCTCAAGAAAATAACACAGATTATTATAGCAAAATCCACTATCCATCGTCTCATACGTGTAAATAGTTTTGTCATCTCGACACTCACACATTTATCTCACTGGCAGTAATTGGTTTGATTGCTAAGGAACGAATCCTATCAATCACAAACACAATTACTTTACTCCTTCTTTTAACTCATATCATTTCATTATGTATTTATAAAACTCTATCTCGTTCAACATACAAGAAATCTCACACATTCTCAACGCGAGTAAATGACAAACGTACTTACTCACAACAACATTTCTCAACAATATTACTCACTGTATTATCTCATAGTACTCCTGTACTGTTACTCAGCCTCATATTCGTCCTCTTCTCACCCATAAATTCTCGGGCCATACAAGCTCACCTCTGTACCATACTTATCCATACTCAAGGATAGTACAGTCTCAGCACTCTACATTATTACACAGTGCATACCTGTTTACACACAAGTACAACATTATAATGCCACTCCACCTCAGTTCATTGTACCCTGTACTTTCCTCTAATCTCTTCACTCAACACTATTTTACAGTACTCTGTACTGTCCTCTAAATTCGCCATTCAACGCTATTTCACGGTACCTGGTATCATCCCTTGGTTTTTACCACTCAACGATGTGTTACGGTATCTCATACCGTCCTCCAATCAAATCATGGTACCTCGTACCATTTCTGATTTCAATCCATCTCCTCTTTGACTCTAGCGGATCTCCCTCTCGCTATCGAGCCATAAAGACTCATCATCACTCCTTCTTCGGTTTGAGTCACCAAGGTCCTCACTACTCCAACCACAAGGTACTCGTTATGTGGTTCCACAGAAATATGTGGTCTCAACCTCAATTACTCAATATGTAGCCCCGCATAACATGTGGTCTCAATCACAGTTACTCATTATGTGGCCCCACAGAATATGTGGTCTCAACCACTTTACTCGATAGGTGGTCCCACAGCATATGTGGTCTCAACCACTTTACTCGATATGTGGTCCCACAACATATGTGGTCTCAACCACTTTTACTCGTTAATTAACTCAATCTCCAGGCCAATAAGGCCTATACGAACCACTCTAGGTTCTCTCAATTATACAAAGTACTCTTTATGTGGTTACTCAAATGTCCTCTGACATCCTTGTCACAAATATCTCATTATGTGACAACTCCAAATCATACAATTCAACACTAAACATATCAAATCATAATCAGCTATGGTGTGCAATCAACTACACACTCATCGTCTTTCTCAACTCAATCTTTTGGCTATCTCAGCCATTCATTGTGATCAATCATAAGTACTAGTTATGTGGTCCCACAAAATAGGTGGTCTCAACCACAAAGTACTTGTATACAGAAATCTCGTCATATCTGTGAAACAACTAGCAATATATATACAATATCAAAATGAAAGAAATCCACACATTAAAAACAGATCTGTGTGCGTAGCGCGGCCCGTGTAGATTCAACACGGTCCGTGTAAATCCATAATATTTCTTCTGTTTACTTCTGTAAGTACAGCACGACCCGTGTTTATTGAACACGGCCCGTGTGTTCTCAATTTTAACCCACTGTATGCTACTGTAATCCCAACACAACCCGTGTCCCCCAAACACGACCGTGTTGATGCTGCAGAAACAAAAAAAATTGTTTCTGATACTCTTTTTAATATCCAACTTCTCCTAGATGGGTTTCTATCCATCCTAATTCATATTATAACTCAATTAACCTTGTTTACAATAAAAATTAAAATAACTTACCATAAATTTAAACTTGTATATTCTCATTATACACACTTCTCCATGATTGCTAAATACTTGTCAAATAACCGCATATACTTTCAGTTATACATAATCACAACGCACTTATTATGTGATATGTAAACCTTACGTCAAATGGACACGAGATTCTCATCTCAATGCCGGTTACTACACTTTATAACCACATTTATCTAACGCATGTATTATTAAAAAAATTTTAAATATTCGCAACACGTTACAACTAACATGTTAAGTAAAATTTAATTACATACCTCATAGCAGCAATCTTGTCTTCTCATTAGCTAAAACTCGTATACTTCGGATCTCAACTCTTGAGTGTACTCGGCTACACTCAAATGTCTCAACTTTTAGCTCATACTCAGCTTATGCTCATACTCTTTCTCTTCATTAGTCAGAATTTCGCCTCAACCAGAATCTTATCTCATCATCAGTTGGAATCTCGTCATTAGCCGAAATTTCATCTCAATTAGTATCTCATCTTGTATTCAGTTGACATCTCATTATCAACTGAAGTTCTCGTCTTCACATTAGTTGATATCTTATATCAACCAAAATCTCGTCTCATCATCCTCTGTAGGTCCAACCGAATGTGACAGATTTATCAACTCGTCATCATCTGTCTCCACATCTATATTCACACATAGAATATAACAATAACAAATATAACATAAAAGTTATACTTAATTCATAAACTAAAATCTGTAGCAGTATCTTTTCCTAAGCATGTGATAGGGGCTCTCTCCTCCTTCAGTTCAAGTGTAGGACTCTATACTCAAAGACTTAGTTCACTTAAACCATGCTCTGATACTAACTTGTAACGCCCGATTTCTCATACGAAGTACACCCAAATTTTTTCAAACACTTATACATTAAAAATGGGTATACTTGCACTCAACCCAGGAAAACTAGATGTTATCAAACATTAATTACACAAATAAATCCTTACAATTTGACCAGGCATTACAAATAAACCTAACACAACTAAAGGACATGCTCTAAGTTGTCCATCTCTCTTTATCACATGCCTTCCCCTATCACTGCTACAAATACCTGCAAAACAACAAACAACTCAAGTGTAAGCTTATACAGCTTAGTGAGTAATCTCAATTAACTTTCACAATCTTTCTCAATAAACACCCTCATCTTCCTCTCTTGCTATACTCATTTGCAAGATCCTTCTTCTCTTAACTCGGAACCTACAAACATATTAGCTTTACAAACACTAGCTAACTGTTAGCAACATCAACTCAATCATAAGTACCACAATCAATAATACTCGTAAACTCGGTTGCCATTTCACATATACTCATTTTTTTTAACAATCTACCAAACTCAATAACCCTCATAGCGATACTATTCCACACGAAACTATATGATACAATCATATCAACAATTACTCTAATTATACAATCAATATGTAATTTTGACTCGGCCACTGTTACATACTTGTAACAGTTTACTCAATCAAAGGTTACAATAATAACCACAACATAGCACAATCATATGTGAATTCAATTACGAAGAAATCACTCACCTTGATGATTTAGGAATCGTGAACGTGTTTACGGGGTTAGATTGAAGTCTCCATACGTTTCCCCACGCATCCCCTGGCTCAATTTGGTGGAAAATCGCCTTAGGAAGCTCTGGAATCGAATTTGGGGTGTTTTTCCCCGAAATGAGCATTTTCTGCACTTTTAAAGGCTCTGCAGCATAACACGGCCCGGGTTAATAGAACACGGCCCGTGTTAATCCTACTGTATGCTTTCTGAATTTGATCTGTAGGAAACACGGCCCGTGTTAGTAGAACACGGCCCGTGTCAGCTACTAAATGCCCAAAACAGTCCCTAACAATCCTTTACATGACCCGTGTGACTAGGACATGACCCGTGTACTCTATTTTGGCATTTTTAAGGCTCAAACTTCTTCCAAATGGGTTTCTAATCACCCAAACTCATACATCAAGTTGACTAATCTTAAGCCCACCAAAATTAGTACATAAGAAAGAATTTAAATCTCTTCTAACAAATCAAACAACTCATAACTCAAATGTAATAACTCTACTTACCTTAGTAAGCATCTTAAAATGAAAATGGGTCTTACACAAGCATCGTTATCTTTCTGCCCAATTGATTTTCTGCTTCGTTCTTGAACCATTTGAACTTTTCAAAGGTGTCTGACTTATTCTTGATTAAGTAGATATACCCATATCTACTAAAATCGTCAGTAAAGGTCACATAGAACCGCGTGCCATCCTTTGTGGTTGTCCTGAAGGGACCACACACATCTGTGTGTATGATGTCCAACAGACCTTCACCTCTTTCAAAGGAACCTTTGAATGGTGATTTTGTCATCTTACCAAACAAGCAAGACTCGCATACATCATCCGACCCGAGGTCGAATGATTCCAACACTCCATCCTTTTGGAGTTGGGCGATGCGTTTCTTGTTGATATGGCCAAGGCGACAATGCCACAGACTCGCCTTTTCTATACCGCTCGAAGCATCAATAGCTCAAACATTTTTGACATAATTATCAACACACATAATAGATTCATACACTCCATCACAAGACATAGCATTAAATATAAAAAACATTATTTTTGAAAACAAAAATTGAACCATTCAATTTATCAAATTCATAATAAAAACCTTGTTTGAACAATGCATGAAAAGAAATTATGTTCTTTTCCATATCAGGGGCATAGCAACAATTATGTAAATCTAATCTAACTCCACTACTAAGCATCAGTCTGTAGACACCGATCTTGGTAACAGGTGACGTTCGCCTATTGCCCATGACCAGGTTCAATCTACCATGCTCCAGCTCCCTACTTTCCTCTAGGCCCTGCAAATCAGAACAGATATAAAAACCACATCCTGTATCAAGGACCCAAGAACGGGAAAAAGATGAGTTATTAGATATAGAGTATGTACCTGCTTGTGACGATTTCACTTTACCGTCCTTGATATCCTGCAGATACGTTGGGCAGCTCCTCTTCTAATGACCCTTTTGCTTGCAGTAAAAGCAGTCGGCCTCTTTGGGGTTCTGAACATGTGGAATGCTGGAAGACTTGCCTTTCAGGGCACCGCTAGATGACCCGACATGAGTCTTTTCCCTCTAGTTTTGCTTAGGAGGGCCTTTCCGTTTTTCTTTCCCTTTCCAGAGCCAATAACCAGGACAGGCGGGTTGACAGGGAGCAAACCTTTTCCCTTCATCCCGTCCTCAGCCGTCCGAAGCATGCGGTGTAACTCAGCTAGAGTTGCCTGGTTGTTGTTCAAATGATACGCCAGTGTGAACTGGTCATAAGAACTGGGCAAGGAGTTCAGCACTATGTCAATAGCTAAATCCTCATGAACAGGCATTTCCAGCTTCCTAAGCCTCTCCACATAACCATGCATTCTTTGCACATGAGTGCAGATGGACTCGCCCTCCTTGGGCTTGCCGTTAGTGAAGGCTTTTACAACCTCACGCCTTTCGATGCGCTCTTGCTTGTGGAACTTTTCTGCGAGCTCTTTGTGCATCTCGTAAGGCCAATAGTCCTCATAGATACGCTGCAGTTCAGGGTTCATAGTAGCGATCATGATGCAAGCCACTTTGGTCGCATCATCAGAGTGTTTAGTGTACGCGGCGATTTCCTCAGGAGTAGCGGTTTCAGTGTCCACATCAACAAGCTCGGTTTCCAGAACATAATCTTTGTGTTCGAACCGGAGAGCCATCTTGATGTTGCAGATCCAGTCATTGTAGTTAGTGCCGTCCAACGTCACTTTCGAGCACAATGACAGAATCGAGGTGACATTACCGGGATTCGAGTGGGGAACGGATTGGTCAGAAGACATCTGAACGAAGAAGATAGTTTTAATTAGATATTAATGATAATCCTTATATTCACCCAAGAATAAATATAAGGCTAGGATCCTACAATAACAATCTACAATATCGAAAAGGGATGCCGTAATCTTTATTGTAAATTTTATAAGGTAGGCGAATGACGATTCAGCCAATTCCAGCGCGGAAAAATAATCTTATTAAAATGGAATTCCTAGTTTCATTAAGATTTACCGAACTGTTCGATAGCATGTTTTAATCTCGGGAATGCCCCGCTGTTTGTGACTGGGATACCGAGGATCACAAACCGGGTGTGAATAACCATGCAAATTGCTTGGTACTCTTGAAGTCGATTGTCATCTCTAATTAACATGCCGGTTATCCACACACGCTCCGTCAATAATGACAAAATCAAGAAACCCATTGCGACTCTTTGTGGACCCAGTTGGCGTGTCGGTAAACCACACATGCTCCACCAACGTTCCACAAAGTGCAATGTGCAATTTCATGGATTAGCACCAATTCACATTTTGAACCTAAAGTAACTAGATTGGGATTTGTTTTAAGGTTCTAGTACTTTCAATTATAGCATTATACTTTTAAAAGGCTTTAGCGGTTCTATCAAACCCGTTCGGCTAACGACACTCGACTGACCAGGAGAGCGGTGGGTAAGAGTAGATACCCATTAGACTGCCATTTTATAGGCAGTCGCCTTATACCCTCTTTAGAGGACAGTTTTGTGAATGAGGCCTACTAATGGTAAGACTAACCAATTTTTCTTATATATATATAATTAACTTTTAATCATAAATATATATAAGATATATTTTAATCTTATTAAAATATTTTAGAATTAATTTTATTCTAATTTTCACAAATTTTATTAATTTTTTTGAAAATTTTAAATTAATTCTTTAAACTGATTTAATTGGTCTTTTAATTAACAATTAATTAAACTAATTTAATCTAAGATAGATATTACTAAATTAATCAAATTAATTTTTCTATCATGATCCCTATGGTTCTCGAAAATTACAAGCCAAGCAAGAAAGGTTCAAGTTATTTTAATTAATCCAATTACCAAAAATAACAACATACTATTATGGCAAGCAAATCAAGCAATCAAAGGGGACCATTAGGGCATGGCGGTTAGGGTTAGGAAACCCTAGCCAAGCCGTCGACTTTCATGCCTCCCAATGAGGGATTTTCGCAAAATACCTCAAGGCAAGAAACAAGCATGCAGTTTATATCAATTCATAAGAAAACAAGCCTATGCTCTGATACCACTGAAGGGTTTCTATACAATCAATGAACAAACAGAATCCTATGGTTCACATGCAACCCTAATATGATATATCTTTTCTTCTATGAAGATAATAAACTAAAACCCTAAAGGATACAATTATTTCTAAAGATTAATTGAGAAAACCAACCTTTGATCTTATGATCCTTCAAGCAAGCAGTGACAACGCCTAGTGATATCAAGCATTTTAGGCGTTGTTGAGCCCTGTTCATGATGAAATTATATCAGATATGTCTGGGTATTCTCACTTTTCGTGCCAGGACTTGTTTGGAGAAAAAGAATGGAAACATGGACTAAAAGCGTGCAAAAGGAAGAAGTTTGGAAAAGAATGAAAAATCAAGGAAACTCGTACGCGCGCTGCGGATCTATGATATGCGCGACGCAGGCTTAAGGCGGTGTAACACATTCAAATGCCGAAGAAAACGGAAAAAGATTAGTACACGTGCCGCGGATTCTTCATCTGCGCGGCGCGGCTGCGGGAAATTTGCAAATATAAATAGATGCAATTTCAGCCGAAAACCCTACCAAAAACCGGGTGTAAAATCGACCTTGAAGCTCTTTGACTCTAAGATTTCGTTCCAGCAACTTCTTAATTGGTATTTCATGTTTTTGAATTTAATTTCCTTTTAGTAGCAAGTAGTATTTGTAAGCTTTAGTTTGTATCTTTGAGAGTGACAACCATTGATACCAAGTTTAGGTTTCTGTTTTAGCATCATTGGTTACTGTTTGGATGTTTGGAATCTGAATTTGGTTAATGAAAGCATTTGGTTACAATTAATCTTGGTTTATGAGTATTTTGGTGTTTTGGATGTGTGTTTGTGTTTGGATTATTTGAATTGTGATTGGATATTGCTTTGGCCTTGTTTGGAACTGTTTTCCTTTGTTGAAATCAGAACCTTAGTTATTAGTTAGGTTATGCCTTGTTTGGTTTGGATGCCTTTGTTTGCTTCTGATTCAGAGATGCACTTCTGATTTCAGAAAGTGACTAGGTTAGGTTGAGTTGAGCTTAGCTTATGCTTGGCTGGACTTTGTTTGGTTATTATTTTTGGATAGTTGAACATTTAGAAACTAGATCCTCCGACTGTAGCGTGACACTACTAGTTGGTAATCTGTCATTTAGTCTAACCACGAAGCTCCTGTGGATCGACCCTGACTACCACTGTACTAGTGTGTGGTAGGTAATTTCTTTTATTTTTGACCGCACGACGACCTAGGCGTGTCAAATTTTGGCGGCGTTGTTGGGGAGCTGTGCGCTTAGATTAGGTGATCTGTAGGGTTTTATTTTCTGATTTTTGATTTATGATTTTTGGTATGTGTATGTCCTCATAATGGGCGATTACATGTACCCGGATCAGTATGAGTATTATGAAAATCCGGCCGACACCTATTACGAGGATGATTGTTATAATCGATCATTCGATGACAATGGATGGCGGACCGAGGAGTCATCTCAGCCTGAGAATTCTGCAACTTGGGCCCAACTTTGGGTACTCATGTATAACAACTACCACGAGCAGAAGGACCAGGCTGAAGCTCTTGAAAAATTGCAAGCTTCTTTAGATAAGATAGAGGAAAGTTGGAAATGTTCACCACCTTCGCCAGAACCGGAGGTGAGTGATTTTTATACCAATGATAATGTGTGTGAACTTGCATCACCTGAATATGTGATGGAAGGACATACACCTTGGGAAAATCAAGAGACCATTGAGATGGTCGAAACGGTTGTTGAGGAAGAGGTTGTAGGTGACAATGCTACCTCTGACTCAACAGCTTTTGATGTGTTTGAGGGTTTTGAGAATGTTGATAATGTTGAGCTGGTGATGAGTGAATCTGTACCATCATCAGAAAATTTGGTTGATGAGGATGTTGTGGAGGGGACTGTAAGTGACAGTAGAATCCCAGCCCAACAACTCCCGAATTTGTTGAAATTGTTGATGTTTTTGAGGAAGGGGTGTAGATGACAATATTACCCCCGAACCTGTAATTTTTGAAAATTTTGAGAAATATGAAAATAAGGATCCGATGATGGGTGACTTTGTACCACCATCAGATCAAATAAGCCACTCACTCTTGGTTCCGATCCACCTGTTGGACGAAGATCAAGAAGTTGATGCTGACGAGTTAATTTTTGAAAATAATAAAAACAATTTTATCACCACTCATGATCCATTCATGAATGGAAAATTAGATGTAATCAATACCATCGATGAGGACATATGGAAGCATCCTGACATGTTGCCTTCCGATCCCATTCGATTGGAAAATTTTTATTGGTACTGCAAGCCAAAATTGAAAACTGATGACAACATGCAAGATGCGAACAAATGCTTCACAAAACACTTACTAGAAGCAGCACTAGGAGCACTTCATGTCAAGCCTTTGACTTTGAAGAGATATAGAAGGAAGGATCGAGCTTGGAGGTTCAAAGCTACCTCCAAGCATTCACGGGAGTTAATCAAAAGACAGCAACCTGGCAGCAGTAGGAGAACCAGCAAGCCATTCGACCCAGGAAAGTTTGAGGAGCAGTGGGTCAGTGAAGGGACGGTGGAAACAGAAAATCAGCAAAGGAAGAAGGCATACGATCCACCGTAGCTGTAGTAGGAGTGTCACGTCTGGCTGAAGACGTTAAACTTAGCGCTTGTTGGGAGGCAACCCATCGTGTCATAGGTTAGGTTTTATATTTCTTAAAATTTAATTAGGAAAATACATCAATCTTTTTGCAGGTATTAGTGGTCTAAAACAAGTGTGGGGTCGTGTGAGAAGTTTTTGAAATTTTGAACACCGCGCCGCGGGTTTTTGAATTAAGCGACGCGGGGTCGTAAACCAACCCGATGCGCAGGGGTTGATTTGGTGATACGCGCGACGCGCAAAGCGTAAACACGCGACGCGGGGAATGATCAGTCGGTTTTCTCCTATATAAGGTAAGCCGCGACTCAACCCAACTCCACACGACTCGGAGCTCTGATCAACGAATTTCTCTTGCATTTTTTCTTGCTCATTTTGTTTCTACTACCAAGGTACGCTATTCTAACTATCTATTAGTTGTTAAAACTAGCAATTAGGTAGTTAATTTTAGTGATTTGCCCAAAATATTTCAAAACTTAGAATCGCCAATGCTAACTCATAGGGTGTTTGTTTTGCCAAATGGAGACCCTAGATGAGTTAGTCAGCACTTAAGCTACCTTGTGGTATGATTAGATCGAGTTTTAGCAGGTTAAATTGCGAGTTTGATTCGGGGTTTTGCAAACAGCCGCTCGCCGCGACGCGCCTTGCTCTTGGGCCGCGCCGTGGTGCAGCAGGGAAAGAAAATGACTGATTTTGCAAAAAAAATTTCTTTTGTGGCTATGTATCTTTTTGCAGATGATGTTCAGATTAGAGCATGCTTTCCTCCATTTCCCCGAGGGACTGGCTAGCTCCGCGGAGTACATTTCGCGGAGGGACGCGTTGACTAGTCGCCGGGTTCTCGAGGCGACGGTCGTTGACAGGGATATACTGAGGGATGCGGGACTATGGGGTGCGATCGAGCCATTCTTACATCGCACCTGGACTCACGAGGATGCTTCATTTACTTGCCGTGGCTGGGACAGGATCATGGCCACGGACGAGGACGTGGTCTACACCGAGCTGTTGTTGGAGTTTCTCTCCACGATCCATTTCGCTCCTCGGGCGTCAGACCCACGATCCAGGATTATCCGATTTCGACTGGGAGGTGCATAGAGGGAGTGCAACCTCCGGGAGTTTGGGAGGAGAGTTGGGCTACACACTCCAGCGGACCTCGAGCATCGCCATTTCATGCAGTTCTTCGGGGCGTGCATCCAGGGGCAGCCGGAGAGGCCCGGCAACATGGAGATTTGGACACCACTGTCCAACGTTATGTACGAGGCGGGGACCTCGAGGGAGAGCCACCTCCGCGACCCACTTCACCGCCTCATGCACCGTATCGTCTCCACCTCCATCATGCAGCGGGAGGGGGGCAAGAAGGTGTCCGGGGAGGACATGACATTCTTTTGGACTCTCCTCGATCCGTCCCGATTCCTCCACTTCCCCTTTGCCCTCGCAGTTGCCCTCTCCACTCACTCGACGGGAGCCTCCACTAGCAGTCCATTGGCCCGGGGGTATTTCATTACCCGCTTGGCCCGTTCATATGGGATTCTTACTGCCCCCGTGGCTGCCTCCTTGACCGCTCTACCTCCATCTCGCACGACAGCACGCACTTTGGAGAGGATGCGGGTCATTGAGCAGCAGCGCCCGGGGCAGTTCATCCGGGCACCTACAAAGCCTCCCCAGGCACCCCAGCCCGCATACGCTCAGCCGGGCAGGAGACGCCGGAGACGAGAGCCAGCACCAGCAGCCCCGGCAGAGCCACAGCCGCAGGAGGACCCAGCGGCCATGCACCGACTGGAGGCTAGAGTCACGAGGATCGAGGACCAGCTCGAGTGGATCGGGGAGGTACTCCTACAGATTGCATCAGCGCAGGTTCAGCGCCCCCGACCATTCCCAGCTAGGGCTCACGATCACGAGGCTGGACCTTCCAGGCCACCTGGTAGTGATTGATGTACTTTTTCTTCTTTCTTTTTGTTTTTTGGGATATATGTACAAAACTTATGACACCTCTATCTGTATATTTTGTTCATATTTTATTTTGTTATGTTTGCTTTTTAATTTGTTTGTTGAGTTATGCATGATATATCAAATGGGAAGGAGTTGTCTCAGACAAGTGTGGGGTCACCATGCCCCCTCCACTTGTCTCGACCACCGGCGTGTTCACTGTAGCGCTACAACTCCGGAATACGAAATCAAGGATTCGTTTGTTCGCAATTATACATGTGATATTGAGCACCAAGCAGTCTATCGTCCAAAAGGGGTAACTCTTTCTCCCTTGTTTTGAAATAATTTTTGTACAACGGGGACGTTGTATGGTTTTAAGTGTGGGGTGTGGACGGTCGAAAGAGAATTTTTTTTGAAATTTTTGCAGAAATGATCAATTTTTCAATTTTTAGCAATATTTTTCAAAAATTTATTTTTAATAAATTGCAATTTTGAATTGAATGGTTTGTGATTGTGATAGCACTAGTATTTTTCAATAAATACTGTTTATTTGTGATCATGCTATTAGTTAGTCAAATAAGTTGAGTTTTACGAGTTTAGAAGATTGAGCTGTTTTAGGATTGGAGTTTAGGAAGGAAAAGTCAATCTGTGGCCTTTTTTGTTCGAGCCGGTAAGTCTAAAATGGGTGGGACTTATGCACCTTACCACCTAAGATCGTCTGGTCTGGGATGGTATTTCTGAAAGCCCGCTATACGGACAACATCGAAAGTCATGGACAATTCCTTAATGGCCTTTAGAATCTGAATGAGTACGTACACTTCATTGTGGACAGAAAATTTGTAATCAAGGGTTCTCTAGAAAGCCATGAATTCCAGAGAACAATTCAATTATGTTTTCGCGAACTATTCCACTCTAACTCAAAGAGCAATAAACTTTGAAACTGAACACAGTCAAAAATTATTTGATTCCTTATTATAATTTGTTAAAAACTCTTTTGCTTGGGGACAAGCAAGGCACAAGTGTGGGGTGTTTGACAACGCCTAGTGATATCAAGCATTTTAGGCGTTGTTGAGCCCTGTTCTTGATGAAATTATATCAGATATGTCTGGGTATTCTCACTTTTCGTGCCAGGACTTGTTTGGAGAAACAGAATGGAAACAGGGACTAAAAGCATGCAAAAGGAAAAAGTTTGGAAAAGAATGAAAAATCAAGGAAACTCTTACGCGCGCCGCGAATCTATGATACGCGCGACGCGGGCGTAAGGCGGTGTAACACATTCAAATGCCGAAGAAAACGGGAAAAGATTAGTACGCGCGCCGCGGATTCTTCATCTGCGCGGCGCGGCTGTGGCAAATTTGCAAATATAAATAGATGCAATTTCAGCCGAAAACCCTAGCAAAGACCGGGTGTAAAATCGACCTTGAAGCTCTTTGACTCCAAGATTTCGTTCCAGCAACTTCTTAATTGGTATTTCATGTTTTTGAATTTAATTTCCTTTTAGTAGCAAGTAGTATTTGTAAGCTTTAGTTTGTATCTTTGGGAGTGACAACCATTGATACCAAGTTAAGGTTTCTGTTTTAGCATCATTGGGTACTGTTTGGATGTTTGGAATCTGAATTTGGTTAATGAAAGCATTTGGTTACAATTAATCTTGGTTTATGAGTATTTTGGTGTTTTGGATGTGTGTTTGTGTTTGGATTATTTGAATTGTGATTGGATATTGCTTTGGCCTTGTTTGGAACTATTTTCCTTTGTTGAAATCAGTAGCCAATTAGGGTAGATTTGGGCATTGGACTTTAGCTAGTAACTGTTCAGTCAGAACCTTAGTTATTAGTTAGGTTATGCCTTGTTTGGATTGGATGCCTTTGTTTGCTTCTAATTCAGAGATGCACTTCTGATTTCAGAAAGTGACTAGGTTAGGTTGAGTTGAGCTTAGCTTATGCTTGGCTGGACTTTGTTTGGTTATTATTTTTGGATAGTTGAACATTTAGAAACTAGATCCTCCGACTGTATCATGACACTACTAGTTGGTAATCTGTCATTTAGTCTAACCACGAAGCTCCTGCGGATCGACCCTGACTACCACTATACTAGTGTGTGTTAGGTAATTTCTTTTATTTTTGACCGCACGACGACCTAGGTGTGTCAAGCAGCAAAAGAATCCTGCCTCAAATCCAAGTCACACCCAAGCTATGGAGGAATCAATTCAGCAGAGTAACCCAGAGAGAGAGATGGCGTGAATAATAGGTGCCCAGGAGGTTCCTTTTATAGCCTCCTAGGGTTACACCTGAAACCCTAGAAAGCCTCCAAATGGACAAGGTTTTTGGCCATTTGGACCAGACTCCCCAAAACACTAATTAGGGTTTCGCCAACCCTTGGAAGAGCCTCCAGGGTGGCGCTAACTTTGGTCCCTGGTTTTACCTGGCCAGTTATTCAACTATTGAATAAATGCCAACCAGTCCCTGTACCTTTTATTAATTAATTTAATCACTAAATTAAATCCAATTAATTCTAGATTAAATCTTAATAAATTATTATAGTTTCTAATTAATATATTAACACTTAAATATATTAATAAACCATATATTTATTTTCTATTGATTTATTAAACAATTAATAAATCAACTATCCTCTCTACTGAACTATGCATTTATCCTCCATCTATGAGGGCAACCCAAATGGACTTTGCTTTTATTTATAACATAAATACAATTATAAGTCATGGCTTAGACACCTAATCCAACAATATATGTATATATATATATATATATATATATATATATATATATATATATATATATATATATATATATATATATATATATATATATATATATATAATTCACAAATAGTTCCTGCGGTTTGGAGTAATTTCCATGCTTTGCCCCTAACTTTTTTTAACTCAGACTGTCGCTATCGTTTGGTTTTGTTGTGCGCTTGGTCATTGTTAGACATAAAAAGACAATTTTACCCTTAATCATTTTCTTTCTTAATTTTCCTTTTATTATTTATTATTTTCAAATTAAAAAATAACCCCACATACTGGCACCCCCATTAAAACGTATATTTCTCTATCTTATTCCCATTAATGACCGACTCATTCACAACATATTTGATTTTGTATTTTATACTCCACAATCTACACCAAACCACATATGTCTAAATCGGACTCAAGTAAAGGAAAACCTTAACAAAAACCCATATACGGGTTGGAATCTCTCTCTCTCTCTCTCTCTCTCTCTCTCTCTCTCTCGTTGCTTCTTCATCTTTCTTTCTTTTTCTCCTACTCCACTACCATGAAACCCAAATTGAGGAAGGAGATGGGATGGCAAGATGGTGTAATTTTGTTCTTCGGGGAGTAGATGCCCACTGACAACGCCTAGTGATATCAAGTATTTTAGGCGTTGTTGAGCCCTGTTCTTGATAAAATTATATCAAATATGTCTGGGTATTCTCACTTTTCGTGCCAGGACTTGTTTGGAGAAAAAGAATGGAAACAGGGACTAAAAACGTGCAAAATGAAGAAGTTTGGAAAAGAATGAAAAATCAAGGAAACTCGTACGCGCGCCGCGGGTCTATGATACGCGCGACGCGGGCTTAAGGCGGTGGAACACATTCAAATACCGAAGAAACGGGAAAAGATTAGTACGCGCGCCGCGGATTCTTCATCTGCGCGGCGCGGCTGTGGGAAAATTGCAACTATAAATAGAGGCATTTCCAGCCGAAAACCCTAGCAAAGACCGGGTGTAAAATCGACCTTGAAGCTCTTTGACTCTAAGATTTCGTTCCAGAAGACTCTCATTTGGTATTGGTTAGTTTTAGCTTTTATTTTCAATTAAGTAGTTAGTAGTTAGCCTTAGTTTGTATCTTTGGGGATGACAACCATTGATATTTAGCTTTGGTTTATGTTTTTGGATCATTTAGTTACTGTTTTTATGTTTGGATCTGAGTTTGGTGAATGCAAAGCATTTGGTTATCTTTAATATTGGTTTTTCGATGTTTTGAATGCATGTTTGTGTTTTGGATGTTTGATTTATGTTTGGATATTGTTTTGGACCTTGTTGGGGCTGTTTTCCTTTGCTGAAATCAGTAACTAATTAGGTTAGGTTTTTAGGCATTAAACTTTGGCTAGTAACTGTTCAGTAGAACATTAGTTAGTGGCTAGTTTATGCTTTGCTTGGTTTTGCTAATTTGGATGCCTTTGATTGCTTCTGATTCAGAGATGTACTTCTGATTTCAGAAAGTGACTAGGTTATTTGAGCTTAGCTTAGCTTGGCTTGAGTGTGTTTGATCATTGCTTTAGTTTAGTAGTGATTAGGAAGGTAGAAACTAGATCCTTCGACGGTAGCGTGACACTACTAGTTGGTAATCTCTTATTTAGTCTACCCACGAAGCTCCTGTGGATCGACCCTGACTACCACTGTGCTAGTGTGTGTTAGGTATTTTTCTTTATTTTTGTCCGCACGACGACCGCTGCGTTGTCAAATTTTGGCGCCGTTGCCGAGGAGCTGTGAGCTTAGATTAGGTGAGTAGTAGGAACTTGTTTCTTGTTTTTGAAAGTTTCATTTGGTTAGTTTGGTTTTTGATTTTTGTGGGCGTGTTGCACTAGTGCATGCGTACCCGCAGGGGTAAGCAATTATCCCCATTGCATTTTGATTCTGAGATAGAGCGTACTGCGCGCAAAATCCGTGCCCATAGGCATTTAAATATCATGAATTTTAGTCAGGTTAGTAGTAGTCCAGTAAGTGTTGCCCAGGAACCATCAGGTGAGGCAACTGGGGTGTTTTCTATTCCCCCACTGTCAGAGTTTCAGTTCGGGAGCACGAGTGCTTCTGGTGGTGCAGTTTCAGCCCCTGCACCCATACCATCATGCACTCCACCATCTGTTCCACCATTTACGCCCGCTTCACAACCACAATCTACCAATCCATTTACCTCTGCAATGTCTTGGGGAGAGCCGACCCGTGATGGCACCCCAGCTCCTAGACAATAGACACCAACCTCTCAACCACAACACGTTCTTTTTAAACCTCAACCCACATTCCAACCTACACAACCGATACACTATCAACAACCTCCTCAGCCACAATACCATCATCCAGAGACAGAGGAGGTATATGACGAAGAAGACGAGGGATGGGTGCCGCCAGCACCACAACCACAGTGGAACCGAGGTCGGGGACCTCCCAGAAGAGCACCACAGTATCAACCACCAGGTCAGCGGGAATATAACGATCATCTTTACGGTAATAACGCCCAACCTTTACATTTCGCACAACCGAGACGGCAATCGGTTGCATCACATTTCCAACCGCGGGAATATGATGATTCATCACCAATCTATATTCCTGATAACATTGATTCTCAAGTAGAGATAAGACCTCAGTTATTAGGAATATTGCCAGAGTTTAGAGGGTATAAGCAAGACGATCCCTATAATCATCTATATGAATTCTTAGCGATTGCTAATGCTAATAACCCTAGGAACACTAATAGAAACATTTTTAGGCTTAGACTGTTTCCATTCACTCTTAAGGATAAAGCCAAATATTGGTTTACATCTTTGCCATCAAACAGCATTACTACATGGGATCAGCTCAAGGCAAAGTTCCTTCAGGAATTTTATCCAGCAAGTAAGACAACTGAAATCAGAAGGGTCATCCAGGACTTCCAGCAAAAGCCAGGAGAGGCTTTCCACGAAGCTTTTGATAGATTGAAAGAGTTGTTACGATCTTGTCCGCATCACGAAGTTCCTAGGTGGCAGTTAGTTATGTTATTCTTCGAAGGAGTCAGTGAGACGCATCAGGCCATGATAAATGCCTCATCAAGTGGGACATTTATATGGCAGGACCCAGAGGAAGCTTGGCAGTTCTTGGAAAAACTGAGCAATGGTTCCAAGGCAAACTTTTCTACCAGGAAGACTGTAGGTACGGCGGCAGCAGTAGGAGCCGATGCTGAATGGAAAAAGGAAGTGAAGAAGGAAATTAGCGAACTGAATAAGAAGTTTGACAGGCTCATGTCAACACTGCAGAATGGACCGCATAATTCATCGCAAGGAGGTCAGGGAGGACCTAAGACTCAAGAGGCGAATCAAGTTTATGGCCAAGGTCAAGGCCAGCATAATAATGGACGACCCTACAGGCCATATAACCAAGGACAGCAGCAGAATTTTAGGCAGAACAATTACCAGAGTCAATCGACCAATCAGCCTAGAACACATCAGCCTGCAAATAACAACAACCACAATGGAAATGCAAATGGAAATAGCAGCAATAACAACAACAGGGGGCCCACTAATGTTACCAACAACGCCCCGGGAACTCAAGAAGAGATGATTGCTAAGATGTACGATATGGTCACTGCTACGCAACAACAATCTCAAGCAAATGCAAAAGCCATTGCAAACATGGAACGACAAATAGGTCAAATGGCTGCAGATCAGCAAAAAAGAGACAGTGGGAAATTGCCAAGTGCTACAGAGGTCAACCCTACTCATAATCAGTGACCAGGAAAAGAGCAAGTCAACACTGTCGAATCAGGATGGCGAAAAGTCACTTTGGAAGACTTGTTTGAAGTAGGGAGTGAAGTGAGACTGATGGAAGAAGAGAAGGCTCTAGGAAATGAGGAAGGTAAGGAGGAAGGAATTTCTGTTGAGAATGACACTCAACCAGAAATAGATGAAGAGGTCCAGAAGGAGGAGCAACCAACGATAGCAGGAATCAAGCAGAAAAAGAAGAATAAGAAAGGGAAGACGAAGCAGGAAGCACCCAAATCAATGGGGCCCTTAATGAATCAGCCCCTGTGGGATGAGCTTAAGGATGCCCCTAAGGACACCAGAATTCTGCAAGAAATGTGTGAACAAAATGGGAAGAGCAAAGCACCTACACTACAAAATGTGAGGTTGACTGTGAAAGCAAGTGAGGCGTTATTGGGAACACTGCCCAAAAAGGAAAAGGACCCTGGATCACCATTGATCACTACAACTGTAGGGGACATGGTTATTCGGAACACCTTGTTAGATTTGGGAGCAAGTGTCAATATCCTGCCAGGATACCTGTACGATAAGTACAAAAATGAAGAAATAGAGCCAGCAGAAGTTGTATTGCAGTTGGCTGATCAATCAACAAGGGTATCTCGGGGAAAACTGACAAATGTCATAGTCAAAGTTGGGGACTTTTTCTATCCCGCAAATTTTCTGGTTATGGAATATGAAAGCTTGGACGATGCGCCTACACTCATCTTAGGACGCCCATTCTTAGCTACTGCTGGTTCGGTAATCGATTGCAAGACTGGAGACATGGACATTTTCTTTGGGACAAGGAAAAGAAGATTGAACATGTTTGGAAATCCTATATCATTACCTTCAGAAGAAAATGGCAAACAAATGGACAGAAGAATATTGATGGAGCCTGGAATCAAGAGTAAGGAAAAGATCTGGACACGTACGGGAGAGGGAGGAAAAGAAGACATTTTAAAAGAAACCAAGGACCACCAGTTGTCCACCATCGACAAGGAGCAACTGCTGGACATGATAGAGATGATGGAAGCAAGGCACCAGCAATATGAAAAGGAATCAAGAGAAGGAGAGGCGAAAGTTTTTAAGCTCCTGGAATCTCAACAACAGTGGATTATGTTAGGTGTTGAAATATGAGATTAGATGAACTAATATAGATATGCAATCAATAACACAATCAATCACACAATGATAATGCAACAAAGCTAATTGAACAATGTGATATGAATAACATGTGCCGAATGATTTGATTAGAACTTGGTTTTACAATTGGGTTTTCTATCTTGGAGATATACAATTCTCGTAAGTTAATCTCGTAATCTCTCATTTGACACGGTATGGTATCACTGATATTTATACTGAATCAGTGATACCAATAGTACACCTTTTACAGAGAATATCCTATCAGTGTACTAGCCAATAGGATAGAAGATTCATGCAACACGTATTGTACTATACGCGTGCACACAAAAGACAAGATGACAGACTGTCAAGTCTTCGGATCCTCTATGCATTGCACTTCGGAGTCTTTAGACTTCGGTGTCTTCTCTTGTTTATTCACTTTGGGGTTTTCTTCATGGGTAGGACTTCGGATGTATTAGCACTTCATCACAAAATATCTCAACAATCTCCCCCTTTGTGTGAAGTGCATCCGAAGCCTATACTCGAAAGTTTCTTTTGTATGCCCGCTTCAGAGTCTTTCTCACAGCAAGATACCAGTTCATATGGTCTATGAACTTCTTCTTCTCAGTGGAATTTGCATGGCAGGCGTTCACGTGAGAAATCATTCCTGAGATAAAGGAGGAGGGATGGAGGCCTATGTAGTCTATTTCAAAGAACTTGATTGTGACTTCGGTTTCATTTCGAAGTCCTTTGAAAACTACGCCATATGGTTCGTCTAAGATCTCTCCATTTTTGAATCTAGCTATGTTCCGAACTACAACAGGAGGAGTGTTCAAGGGTTGTCTGTAGTAGGAACATAGCTCCAGGTCATGCTTTGCAAACCGGAGAAGATAATTGTTGAGGAAGCCCAGAAGGTGATTTTTGATAGCAAGGGTAGACATTTCAGCATGAGCAGCACCCCCGGTTTGCAGAAGATCAAGAATCTGGATGAAGTCCATATGATTCATGATGGGGAAGTCTGCTATTGAGAACCTGGATTCAACTTCGTCTGCCCACCTAAGCACAAGAAATTCATAATTTCTGAAGCCCAAATAGTCTTCAGCTTCTTTTATTGAAATGATTTTCTTGATCTTGTTTAGGCTCCAAACATAGCTTTGCCTTTGAATGTATTTGGCATGAAAGTTTATTTTATTCGTCCAAAAGCTAGCTTTCTGATCCTCTGGCACCGAAGAGACGAATTGAAGGAAAGCAAAAGTCTTCGGATTGAATGGAATGTCAAGCTAGATGTCTTCGGAGTCAACAATTGCAAAACTCCGAAGAGGAAGTCTATTAAGTACATTTGGATTTTGAAATCCAAACAGCTTGATTGTCTCAACTGTCCACTCACCATTATTTCGAGCAAAATCATTTATTTTGATCATCAAATTGTAGTCTGCTCTTCTGGCCTTGTATGTCTCTTCCATGTGTGGAGCAATTATGTTCTCTAGTGATCGGTCTGTTGAGCTTCCAGCTCCAGCCGATCCACTAGCACCCATGCCAGTGGTTGTGATGGTTGAGGTTGTAGGACCTGCTGTGGCTGCAGGGATCTGTCCAGGCAAGCCCTGTGGCCTAGACAATCTGTCAGAGAAATTTATCAGAGGCTGAAGTGCAACTCTCAATTTTGTAATCAAATCTTGTGTGAGAGCTGCATTTGTTCGTTGCAGTTCCTCTGTAAATTTGGTGACATCCGAAGTGGTTTGGGCGGCAGTGAGCTCTTCAATTTTTGCTCTGGCCTCATCAAGCTGTTTTTCAAGCTTGGTACTTTGCTGGATTTCACTCCGAAGTCCTTGCAAGGTTTTCATGACTTCGGAGTTTGTTTTATCGGTTTTCTCAATGAAAGCATCAACCTTCTTGTTGATGGATGTGATAGCGGATTCCAGCTTCTTTTCGAAGGAAGAATGGATCTTATTTTGTTCATCCAAGAGCTTCTTCTCAAGACTATCGACAGACTCCTTTATTCCTTTGGATAGGGTGAACTCCAAAGACTCTATCTCTTCGGAGATATCACTAATGGTTGGTTTTGTGGGGTCAAATCCTGTTTGAGCTTGAATGAGGGTGTCAAGCTTGGAGTTGAGGACTTTGTACTGTTTCATTAGTACAAAGCCTTCATCTGGTAGGTCTTCTTCTGATGCTCCTTCAACACTCAAGGGAGCCATGTGAAAGGCTTCGAAGAGTGCTGCTGGAGTGGGGTTTTGTCTTGGTGGTGATATGGGTAATTCAAACTCTGGTAAAGAGAAGTCGATACCAGAGACAGGTATTTCGGAAGATGGAGGATCAGTTGTTGGTGGAGGTGGAGGAGGAATTGTATGTGGAGGTGTTTCAGGTCTGGTTGATTTAGGTGGTCAAGGAGGGACAGTTGTTTGTGGTGGTGTAGGTGGTTTAGTTGTTTTAGGGGGAGATGGAGGAATGGCAGTTGATGTGGGAGAAGGATGTTGATCAGCAAGCATTTCTTCTTCTTGTTCTTCTTCATGGACTTTGGATGGAGTCCTTTCTGAGTCCGAAGACTCATCCACAACCATGATCTTTCTTTGCCTCTTCGGCTGTTTCCTCTTTGGTGTGGTTTTCACCGAAGTTTTTCTTTTCTTCTCTTCCTTTTTAGGACCACTGGGTCCACCAGCCATTTTCCTCTTCCCTTTTCCTTTAGGGATTTCTTTCACAGATGTCTCCTTGCTCAGATCACGAGTAGGATAAGGAATCACCAAGGTGTTGCGGTAAGAGCTTACTTCATTACATTCCATGGGAACCTTGGAGAGCATGGCTATAGGTATTTGTGCACAGTAGACTGCGGGTTCATCATCCAATGGCGATACAGTGATTGGAGTGTACCTCATTTCGGGGAGAGAGGGGTATGCCACATATCCAGTCTTTTGATAATGGGCATGAACAACAATTGCCCAGAACCTCGCATTTGAAATTTCAGTCCCCTTCAGACTGTGATTGATATGTGAACAGAAGTTAGCCCATAGAATAGAGGAGTAATCAACTTTGACATCATAGTAGATTCCGAAGAGCAGGCTCTGAAAGGCCACACTTGCAGAATCTAACCCTGAAGTTCTTCCAGACAGACATCTAAGGAAGATACTAAAGAAGTATCTCCACAGATCGGGCAATTGGTTCTTCTTAAACAAGTTGATCTTCTCGAGTTGAGGAAAGTACCCCATTTCATTGAACATATCGACGAGTTGCTCAGCAGAAGGAGTCACAATCTCCTTAGGACCATAGATGGGAAGATGAAGAGCCTCAGCAAATTTCTCCTTGGTCAGTTGCACTTTCTTAGTTTTTCCCTTTACATCTATGGTTTCGAAGAATACAGCTTTTACATGATTGTTCGTGTCGAACAGGGCATTCGAGGTGTAATGTGCCCTGTGTACAAGTGTTGCTGGAATCGATGGTGTGCAGGTTAGGGCATAGCCAAGAATCGATCTCTTCAAGCATTCGACAAGAGCATCGATGGGCTTAGGATAGAGTTGAAGGGTTGCGTAGTACCAGATTTGCTGACTGGCTTTTGAGAACAGGTACTGAAATAGCTTCAGTGGTTTGAGAAGATCCTTCAGCGGCCATTGTTGGAGGTTTGATGAAGAAGATGAAGTATGTTGTGTTTGCAGAGAGAATTCGAGAGTTGTGTTTGCGTAAAGAGTGCGATGGATGAGGTGGAAGGTTTATATAGCATTCGTGGTCCCTAGGCCATTTAATGCACGATTGAAGTGGTCCGGTAGAAAGTTGACACCTCAGCACCTGCTTGTACCACTATCTCTGCAAAAAGGGAGAAATATACGGCTGTCAGTTACAACGATTCAAAATTTGAACAGTTAACTTTTTTGAGACGTCATTATGATTAATGTTTTTCATTTAATTCTTATTGACAGCTGTAAGCAAACGGTTAAAACTCAGAGAATGTTTGTCTCTGTTATTTATCATAAATGTGGAAATCATTTGAACATTTAATTGACTTCGCAGTTATGAAAAATTATGACCATACACTTCGGAGCATAAAGTTCATCACTTCGGTGCATTTGCTATGGACTCCGAAGAGTGTTCGATCACTTCGGTGATTGACAAATGATTGTAAAGTGTTCATCACTGTACCGAAGTCCATATGTTTTTATCTTTGTTTTTCTATAAGTTTTTGATTTTTCTTTTGACTGATGCAGTATGTCATTTAACCTTAGTTTTCATGAATATTATGAAAAGATGATTTATTCGAGTTAATGTTCAGAGTCGTTCGAATCATGTTGGAAGTCCATTTTTCAATTGTAAGTTTGTTTGATTCAATATCGATCATAAATTTTTATGTCTAATCACCCCATCATTGACTTGATTTCGCATTAGGAAACATGTTTTGTGTTGTGCTTATTTGCTTCAAAATTTTCAAATATAATAAAGATAACATCCTTTGTATTTGAAATTTAAAGAAGTTTTCATTCATGAATTGAACATCAGAAGTGTTTCAGAAGGTTTGATTGGATTGTTTTGAAGATTCATTTGAAAAATTTATTCCTTTTCATCAGTTGAAGTGTTTGGATACTAAGCTCAGATGACAAGCCTTTGAGCTTCGTACACCACTCCTACTTTATCATTTAAGACAGACTACTTGAAATATTCATATTCCTCTACAAGGTACTCGACTATGTTATAGGAGCTCCTTGTACTGTTATTTAAAACAGAAGAATAAGCTTTTGAATGCTGATTTTTCTTTTGCATTCCCTTGGTTATCTTTTGATCTTTGTTTGTCTTTGTTTCTTTTGACAAGTGTATTCTATTTTTCTTTCTTGTTTTCTTTTACGAATTTCCTTATACGAAGACATAGAGCATCACCATTTGGTTTCTTTCTTTGATGCTTTTTGTTTTTGTTTTAAACAATCCCTGTGAGTGAAAATCTTCATATAGTTCAATTTTGTATCATTTAATGAAAAGAGATTTAAATTTACTTATCAAACGATGTTGGTTCTATTTTTGATGAAAACTTCGGAGCACTTTGAATTATCCTTTGTAGTTTTGAGACTACATGATTAATTTGAAGTTGAAGCGAGTCAAGTTTCGAAGGGTGGTTAGAAATAGACATTATGTTAAGGTTATTGAAATCAAACAAGGCTTCAAAGTGTAAAATAGCCTTGACCTCATTTCGAAGTCTGTTTTCTTACCAATGTTTCAAGTCGATTCCCAAATACCTTTTAGTGCAATAAGGTATGATTTTCAGAATCTAAAATCAAAGTTTTGTCCTTTACTTGGTTAATTCATGAGAGTAAAGTTAAATTTTGTCATTTACATCAGAATTTTCTTTTCGTTTGGTATAAGTTTTTCTTGTTTTTGAATTTTCTTAGTCTTAAAACAACTCTTTATTTTTATGAAGTTAACATTTGTTCAAGTGGTTTTCAAATTTGAAGGATTTATTTTGAAGAAGAGTTTGTTCCGCAGACCTCCGAAGTGATATTTTACTTCGGAGTACTGCGGGGAAGTGGCAAGTGTTTTTGCTTGTTTTTCTCCGATGACCTCCGAAGACAAAATTGACTTCGGGGGACTGCGGAGTCTATTCCTTTTGTAAATTTTCAAGATAGCAAGTTCTCCGATGAGCTCCGAAGACAAAATTGACTTCGGGGGACTGCGGAGTTTATTTTTGTGAAATTTCAGAACAGAGTAAGAGTGAACAAATCTGAAAATTATTGAAGAGTTGATCCATCTATCATTCCAAGTCCTCGAACGATTCTTGTGAATGCTTCTTCATTTAGAGCCTTTGTGAAGATATCTGCCAATTGTTTTGCAGTGTGAACAAAGTGCACCTCTATATTCCCCTCCTCAACATGACTTTTGATGAAGTGATAGCGAAGAGCTATATGCTTCGTCTTGGAATGTTGAACTGGATTGTGGCATATACGAATTGCACTTTGAAAGTCACAAAACAAAGGAATTTTTCTCATATTAATGGCATAGTCTTTCAATTGACTCTGAATCCAAATGATCTGCGAAGTACACGCTACAGCTGCTACATATTCAGCCTCTGCAGTGGAGATAGAGACACAAGTTTGTTTCTTGGATTGCCAGCTGATAAGTTTTCCATCTAAGAATTGACAACCCCCCGAAGTGCTCTTGCGATCAATGGAACATCCCCCAAGATCGGAGTCTGAGTATGCTTGAATGTAGAAACCAGAGTTTGCTGGATACCACAGACCATAAGCAGTAGTTCCATGAAGATATCGGAATATTGTCTTAACAGCAGCCAAGTGAGGTTCCCTTGGATCAGCCTGATACCTTGCACAATTACAGACTGCAAACATGATGTCAGGACGAATGGCTGTAAGATAGAGCAATGATCCAATCATGCTTCGGTATTGCTGTATGTCGGTCTTTGGTTTGTCCAATGATGGATTTAACCTTGTACCTGCAGGCAAAGGAACTTTTGCTTTGGAGCAGTTAGTCATTCCGAAGCGTTCAAGCAGACTCTTCGTATATTTTTGTTGATTGATGAATATCCCCTCCTTAGATTGTTTGATTTGTAAACCAAGAAAAAAGTTTATTTTTCCCATCATACTCATTTGAAATTTGGTTTTCATCAGTTTTTCAAAGTCTTTTGACAAATTGGGGTCAGTAGATCCAAAGATTATGTCATCCACATAAATTTGGACTAACATCAAGTGAGATCCAACTTTCTTTCTAAAAAGTGTTGGATCTACTGATCCCTGTTTGAAGTTTGATTCTTTTAAAAATTTGGTCAAGGTTTCATACCAAGCTCTTGGAGCTTGTTTTAAACCATAGACTGCTTTGTCTAGCACATAACAATAATTCGGATGAGTTTTACTTTTAAAACCAGGTGGTTGTTCAACAAAAACGGTTTCCTCGAGATCACCATTCAGAAAAGCACATTTAATGTCCATTTGATAGACATCAAAATTTTTGTGTGCATCATAAGCTAAAAATATCCGAACTGATTCGAGTCTGGCAACAGGAGCAAAAGTTTCTTCATAATCAATCCCCTCCTGTTGACAGTAACCCTTGACAACCAACCTAGCTTTGTTCCGAACTACGTTGCCTTCGGTGTCTAGCTTGTTACGGTACACCCATTTGAGACCGACAATTGAGGCATTTGCACGTTTTGGAATTAGCCTCCAGACTTTGTTTCTTTCAAATTCTTCTAATTCCAATTGCATTGCTTCAATCCAGTCTGAGTGATCAAATGCATCTTTGACGTTCTTAGGTTCTACCTTAGAGATAAAGACATTGAACATGCACAACTCTGAATTTTTGTTGAGATCTAATTGCTTTTGGTGAAGTTGTACACGAGTCAGTACTTTATCTCGAACATCACCAATTACAAGTGATGGAGGATGATTTTTCGTCCATTTGTCCAAAGGAGGATAGTTTGGATCAAAATCAGGAGGTCCTTCAGCATCGATGTCCTCAATGTCTGAGGGATATCCCGAAGTGGAGGGAAAATCACCCATTAGCAAGTGATTATTCGAATTTGTGTTGGTTTGTGGTGTGTGTAATTGTGAGGTTGAGTTTGATATGTGCTTCCCCTGGACGTTTGTTGGAGTTGAAGAAGTTGTAGCTTTATCCGAAGCGATTGTTGTGGCTGAATTCGGAGTCGCAATTTCTGGCTCCCCCTGGATTGTTGGATACATGGATATGATATTTGAAATTGATTGGGCAGTAGAGACAAGAGTGTCGGATCGTCTTGGACTGTTGGTTGATTCACCATTAGTCCTTAAATTTCCAGCACATTGGTTTGATGGCTCCCCCTCAACACTTACATTTTCCAAACTTTGATTAGATGACTCTTCCTCAATAGAAGATGGTCTTTGTATGCTGCTTGTAGAAGAGTCATTGGGTCCATCTGTGAGCTTGGAGAGTTCGGACTCATGGTTGTCTGGTGCTCTGACTTCGGAGTCCTCAGCTCTTACAGGTTGGTCAAATAAAAGTGAGAAGTCTGTGTCGAATGTTGTGATTTGAGCAGCTTCTACAGCAGGGTTTGGAAAGATTGAAGACATAGGAAATGGATGCAGAGACTTCTTGATGTAGTAGTCATCAAACCTTAGATTAAAGGTTTCTTCGATTTTGCGAGTTTTCTTGTTCATGACTCTGTAGGCTTTTGAGTCTTGAGAGTAACCAAGAAAGATGCCTTCTTCTGATTTGTTATCGAACTTGGTTAAGTGATCCTTCATGTTTAAGATAAAACACCTACAACCAAAGATGTGAAGGAATTTGACATTTGGCTTTCTTCGGTTGAGTACTTCGTAAGGTGTAATATGGAATCTTTTGTGAATATAGGATCTGTTTTGAGTAAAGCATGCAGTAGAAATTGCTTCGGCCCAGAAGTACATGGGCAAGTTTGCAAAGTTGAGCATTGTTCTTGCAGCTTCACACAGGGAGCGATTTCTTCTTTCTACAACACCGTTTTGTTGAGGAGTGTAAGGTGCTGAGAAGTTGTGGTTAATCCCCTTTGTTTTCAAGAATCCATCAAGAGTCTGATTTTTGAACTCCGAACTGTTGTCACTGTGCACAATTCGGACTTTCTTGTTGAGCATCAATTCCATTTTCTTTATAAAGTTGATGATTTCTTCAGCTGCATCGGACTTGTTTCGGAGGAACATCACCCAAGTAAACCTTGAATAGTCATCAACAATAACCCGAATGTACTTCTTCTTTCCTATTGATTCTATTGCAGATGGTCCACACAAATCTATGTATAGAACGGAAAGTGGTTCGGTGATTTTGGGGTTGATCACTGTAGGATGTCTTTGTTTTGTCTGCTTGCCATGTTCACATGCAGAGCAAAGAGAATCATTGTCAAATTTGAGAGCTGGCATGCCTCGAACCAAATCCATGGCCACCAACTTGTTCAGATCTTTGAAGTTCAGATGGGCAAGTCTTCGGTGCCATAACCAGCTGACATCGGAGTTGGCTTTGGAGAGAAGACATAGAGATTGCCCACCGGTCACTGGCTTTAGATTTAAGGGAAACATAGATCCCTTCCTTTCTGATTTCAGTAAGACTTCGTTTGTTGCTTCTTTGGTGATTACACTCCCTTGGTTGTTGAAAGTTACAGCGTTTCCCGTTCCAACCACCAATTGAGATATACTCACAAGATTATGTTTTAATCCTTCAACAAATGCCACTCGGTTGATAGTGAATTGGCCATTTGTTATTTTTCCATATCCCCGAATTGGACATGTTTCATTGTTACCAAACCGTACGTTTCCAGCATCATCTAAATTCCTGTAATCCCTGAGATATTCCTTTCTCCCCGTCATATGTCTTGAGCAGCCACTGTCCATGTACCATTTTGAGTCATATCGCTCATCAGACATAACCTGCAATCAATCAAGAAGGAGTTGGTACCCAATCAATCTTGGGTCCTCAGGGTAAGCAAAGGATTCTTGAATCCATTTTTCTACGGCCTCTTCAGAGATTTCATTTGCATTTAAATTAATCAAATTCTCCGAAGCCTCATGTGATGAGCATGATTCCGAAGTGTTTGAGCAGGATTCAGAAGAATTTGTTTTTGAAATTAATGAGTCCGAAGTGACTGACAGAGTGACAGACTTCGGAACCCATTTTTGAATGGAAATTTTTGATTTGGAGGATTTTGAAGATCTTGAGGTCTTTGTTTTTGCAGTTAGGTCTTCTTTAAGATCATTTCTTTTCCAATGTTGTTTTGGTATTTCTATTTTTGACTTTGTTGAAATTGAACTACACAACATAGAGGTACAAAGATACTCTTCGTATGCCAATTTAAAGTCATTTAATGAGAGATCCTTATCCTTGAATATTTCCAAATTGTTGTCCAGCCATTTGTGGAATGTATCTATCAGATTGTTTCCTTTTGAAAATGTTTTCTTCGTTGGTTTTCGAAATTTAGGATTTGGAAAGTTAGGTTTCGTTGGTGTAAAGGTTGGTTTTTCATTGCGATTTTTAACTTCTGAGATTTTTGTGCAAACAGGCTTTGTACCAGAAGTGGAAGCAATTGCTTCATTTTGTTTCGAATCTCTAAAAGGCGTTTTTCTTTTCACAAGATTTATGATTTGCTTGGTTTTTGAATTAACAATGTTGGGTTTTTGAGTTGGTTTTGAAGTCACCAATGCTGATTTTGGTTTTTGTAGAACTTGTTTTGCAATTTTGTTTGTTGAAACTTTTGATTTTGAAATTTCATTTTCAGGATTATGTGAAAAAGGGACACATTCACAGGATTCCATTAATTCTAATACATCCATCTTCGGAACTGTGGGTTTTTCCACAACCTGAATTTGTTTGTAGTTTCGATTAATGTAAATGTGATCGTCGTTCTTGAGGTTTAGTAAGTGTGACATGTTTTCGGGCACTTTCTCTTTTTCAAAACAAAGACGATTATATACGTTGTGGCCGTATAGTTCTTGTTTCCTTATATTTACTTTTACTTCCATTTTCTCATTTATTTCATTCTCAACCATTTTGGATGATGAGAAAAATCCTTCATTTGTAACTGTGGAGTTATCATTTTCAAGAAGTTTTTGCAATTCATTATCAATTAAGGATAATCCACCGGGTTTTACGAAAATTGAGTTTTTGAAGTAAGACACCTTAGGATAGATACATGCCAAATGGACTAGCCTTTTTGAATTATCCTTGAGATATTGATCGTAAGAGACAGATTCATCTGTGATTTGAAGTTTAAAATTTGAAGTTTCTTTGGTTTCAAGAGTTTTTGATTCACAATTCATTTTTGTTTTTCCTCTGTCCACCGAAGACATTTGTGAGATGTCTTCGGAGGTCGATTCGGATATGGAGGATAACTTTAACAAAATCAAAGAGGAACAATCAATCTCCTCCATGTCCGAATCACTTTCAGAATCCTTTTCAGACAAGTTATTGGCAATTTCTTTTTCTTCTGTTTCAATTTGAGGTACAGCCTTATTCAGGATTGGAATTTCTTGAGGCAAAATTTTCAACAATTTATCAGCAGTTAGATGTTTTTCCACAGATATCAGGCCATGTTTATATGATGGATTAGTAACTTCGGAGCCTGATACTATAGATTCGCATTCATAAGATATACTATCGACTTCCTTTAATTTAAACTCAATAAAAGGCAATAGTTGTCTATGCTGGATATTACAAACATCGGCTGAATGATAAATTCTCGTAATATGCGCATATAATCGTTTGGCTGTTTCACAAAATATGTTTCTCTGTCTTAAGATTACATCATGATTGTTTAAAATTTTTTCTCTATTCTCTTCTAACAAGGAGATTCTAAGATTAGATTTCTCTAATGCTAGCTTCAGGTTCTCTACTCTCCCCCTTAAGCTTAGAAGCTCCTGTTCACTGAGTATTTCCCTATTTTTGGCATCAATGAGTAATTTATGCATGACAGAACAATCACGAGTTATTTCACTTATAATGGGAGCAGATTGAGAAGTAGGAATTTTAAAAGATGAAAGAAGTTTTGATACCTGTTCAGGGATTGTCAAACGGTTGTCATTTGCCATCAAGCACACTTCCTCATCATCATCAGAAGAGTCTTCATCCCAAGTCTTCGGAGTATCAGCAGCAGTTATTTCCAGTCCCTCCGAAGTCACAAACCCAAGACCCGCAGTTGCTTCAATCTTCATCCATTTCTCTTCATTCAACTTCTCCGAAGTGTCTTGTAGAAAGCTCTTATCGACATCATAGGCCATGAAAGCACTATGAGATGGCTTTCTCACTTCGTCATCATCTGAATCCGAAGACCAAACTTGATATGATCCTTGACGATCATCAGCAGCCATTAAGGCTAGGTCTTTGGTCCTTACTCTAACTTCCTCCATTTTTCTTGCGTAATAGGCTTCGTCCTTTACTTGTGGTTTCTTTTCGTTTTGCTTCCGAAGCATGCAGTGCTTTGCAAAATGATTCTTGCCATGACAATAATTGCAATCATAACCAGAATCACCTGAGATTTTCTTCTCTTTGGACTTCTCATTAGACAACTCCGAAGCCGGTTTTTTCAGATGGCTTCGTGGTTGACAGTTTCAAGTTATCCTCCTTCGGAGTGTATATTTCAGGTTTGGGCTTGGAGTCGAAGTTTGATTTGTTAAAGTTTTTCACAAATGGCTTTCCAGAATTGTTTTTGAAGAATGGTTTCTTGAATCTTCGATTGTTGGCGGCATAGAGAGCAACAGTGTCTCCATTATCATCTACCATGTAGGCAGCAATGTCTTCATCACTTGATTCTTCCTCTTCTTTTGATACGAGAGCTAGTGGTCCAGAACTAGCCATTTCACTTCTTCGACCTACCACATCGATTTCATGTGATTTTAATAGATTGTATAGGGCAGTCAGCTTGTATTTCTCAATATTCTCATAGGATTTGACCATGAGCATGATTGGTCTCCATTCCTTGCGAAGACTGTAGAGAAATTTGATATTTATCTCTTGTTGGCTTCTTGTTTCCTCATACTTATCGAGTGTGTAAATCATGTTGCTCAAACGTTCATAGCAGGCTTCCAAGGACTCATTTTCTTCTTGCTTAAAGTTCCCGAAGTCTGCAAGGATTTCTTGAACTTTGCTAGTATGAAGAATTTTATCTCCTCCGAAACGGAGTTCGAGATTGTCCCACATCTCTTTTGCAGATTTTGCATCAGCAATGTGGTGGCTGACATCGGGACCCAAGCCACTTCTCATTTCGCGCATGGCTCTCTCGTCGTTTTCAAGCTTTTTCATATCTGCCGCATTAAGAACAACAGCTTCTTCTCCGTCAGGAACAACGAATCGACCAGCAATGTCAGTGTGTGGGCCTTCAGTCACAGACCTCCATAGATCTTTGTCCAGTCCTATAAGGTAATCCTTCATTCGACCAGCCCAATAATCGTAGTAAGAAGTTACTAGAACAGGGGCCTTCGTTGCTGAACCGATGAGGTTGGCATAGTTAAGCATATTAGCATAAGTTGCTGTGGAATCAGTCATCTTGATGTATGTCAACAGGATCTTTTCAGTAAAAACGGGTGGTAGAGATTTGCAACAGATGCGGAAGACTAAATCTGAGAATCGATTCAGATTTAGAGCTGAAGCAAACGAATTTGAACTCTATCAACAGATTTTTGAGCTGACTTGCTCTGATACCACTTGTTAGGTGTTGAAATATGAGATTAGATGAACTAATATAGATATGCAATCAATAACACAATCAATCACACAATGATAATGCAACAAAGCTAATTGAACAATGTGATATGAATAACATGTGTCGAATGATTTGATTAGAACTTGGTTTTACAATTGGGTTTTCTATCTTGGAGATATACAATTCTCGTAAGTTAATCTCGTACTCTCTCATTTGACACGGTATGGTATCACTGATATTTATACTGAATCAGTGATACCAATAGTACACCTTTTACAGAGAATATCCTATCAGTGTACTAGCCAATAGGATAGAAGATTCATGCAACACGTATTGTACTATACGCGTGCACACAAAAGACAAGATGACAGACTGTCAAGTCTTCGGATCCTCTATGCATTGCACTTCGGAGTCTTTAGACTTCGGTGTCTTCTCTTGTTTATTCACTTCGGGGTTTTCTTCATGGGTAGGACTTCGGATGTATTAGCACTTCATCACAAAATATCTCAACAGATTAGCGGTGTAAGCAATCGAATGACCCAACTCACATCTCTCATGTCAATGATGGCCAACAATTTCATGCCAGGATTCAATCAGATGCCATCAAGGGTTCAAGAAGAAGAAGATTCGGCATAGGAGTAGAACGTCTGGCTGAAGACGTTAAACTTAGCGCTTGTTGGGAGGCAACCCATCGTGTCATAAGTTAGGATTTATATTTCTTTAAATTAAATATGAAAATACATCAATCTTTTGCAGGTACCCATGCTCTAAAATAAGTGTGGGGTCGTTTGAGAAGTTTTGAATTTTTTTTGAAGACCGCGCCACGGGGTTTTGAATTACGCGATGCGGGATCGTAAACCAACCCGATGCGCAGGGGTTGATTTGGTGACACGCGCGACACGCAAGACGTAAATCCGCAACGCGGGGAACGATCAGTCGGTTTCTCCTTTATAAGGTAAGCCGCGGCTCACACAAACCACACACGACTCGGAGCTCTGAACAACGATATTCTCTTGCAATTTTTCTTGCTCATTTTGATTCCACTACCAAGGTACGCTATTCTAACTACTTATTACTCGTTAAAACTAGCGATTAGGTAGTTAATTTTAGTGATTTGCCCAAAATAGTTCAAAACTTAGAATCGCTAATGCTAACTCATAGGGTGTTTGTTTTGCCAAATGGAGACCCTAGATGAGTTAGTCGGCACCTAGGCTACCTTGTGGTATGATTAGATTGAGTTTTAGCAGGTTAAACCGAGAGTTTGGATCGGGGTTTAGAAACAGCCGCACGCCGCGCCGCGCCCTTGCTCTTGGGCCGCGCCGCGGTGCGGTGGGGAAGAGAGGGACTAATTTTGCAACATTTTTTTTTTGTGGCCATGTGTTTGTTTTGCAGATGATGTTCAGATTGGACCACGCTTTCCTCCAGTTCCCCGAGGGACTGGCTAGTTCTGCAGAGTACATTTCACGGAGGGACGTATTGACCGGTCGCCGGGTTCTCGAGGCGACGGTCATTGACAGAGACATTTTGCGGGATGCTGGGCTCTGGGGTGCGATTGAGCCATTCTTGCATCGCACCTGGACCCACGAGGACGCTTCATTCACCTGCCGCGGCTGGGACAGGATCATGGCCACGGACGAGGATATGGTCTACACGGAGCTCCTCCTGGAGTTCCTTTCGACTATCCATTTCGCTCCTCGGGCGTCGGATCCACGATCCAGGATCATCCGCTTTCGACTGGGAGGTGCACAGAGGGAGTGCAACCTCCAGGAGTTCGGGAGGCGCATCGGCATTTACACCCCGGCGGATCTTCAGCACCGCCACTTCACGCAGTTCTTCGGTGCGTGCATTCAGGGGCAGCCGGAGCGGGCCCCCAACATGGAGATTTGGACACCACTGTCCAACGTCATGTATGAGGCAGGGACCTCGAGGGAGAGCCACCTCCGCGATCCACTTCACCGCCTCATGCACCGTATCGTCTCCACCTCCATCATACAGCGAGAGGGGGGCGAGAAGGTTTCTGGGAGGACATGACATTCCTGTGGGCTCTCCTCGACCCGTCCCGATTCCTCCACCTCCCCTTCGCCCTCGCGGTCGCTCTCTCCACCCACTCGACGGGAGCTTCCACCAGCAGTCCATTAGCCAGGGGGTATTTCATCACCCGCCTGGCCCGCTCATACGGGATCCTCACTGCCCCCGTTGTTTCCTCCTTGACCGCTCTGCCTCCATCCCGCACTACGGCGCGCACTTTGCAGAGGATGCGGCTCATTGAGCAGCAGCGCCCGGGGCAGTTCATCCGGGCACCGACCGAGCCTCCTCAGGCACCCCAGCCCACGTATGCCCAGCCAGGCAGGAGACGCCGGAGGCCAGAGCCAGCACCAGCAGCCCCGGCAGAGCCGCAGCCACAGCCGCAGGAGTACCCAGCGGCCATCCATCGGTTGGAGGCCCGGGTTGCGAGGATGGAGGACCAGCTCGAATGGATCGGGGAGGTACTTTTGGATTTGGCCACTCAGCAGGGCCAGCGCCCCCGACCATTCCCAGCCAGGGCCCATGATCATGAGGCCGGACCCTCCAGGCCACCTGGTTGCGATTGATATACTTTTCTTGTACTTTTTCTTATACTTTTTCTTTTTACATTTTTTGGGATATATGTACAAACTTATGACACTTCTATCTGTATATTATATTTTGTCATGTTTCTTTTAATTCGTTTGTTGAGTTATGCATGATGTACCAAATTGAGAAGGAGTTGTCTCAGACAAGTGTGGGGTCACCGTGCCCCCTCCACTTGTCTCGACCACCGGCGTGTTCACTGTAGCGCTACAACTCCGGAATACGAAATCAAGGATCCATTTGTTCGCAATTGTACCTGTGATATTGAGCACCAAGCAGTCTATCGTCCAAAAAAGGGGTAACTCTTTCTCCCTTGTTTTGAAATAATTTTATACAACGGGGACGTTGTACGGCTTTAAGTGTGGGGTGTGGACGGTCGAAATAGAAAATTTTTTGAAATTTTTGCAGAAATGATCAATTTTTCAATTTTTAGCAATACTTTTCAAAATTTTTAATAAATTGCAATTTTGAAATGAATGATTTGTGATTGTGATAGCACTAGTATTTTTCAAGAAGTACTGTTTATTTGTGATCATGCTATTAGTTAGTCAAATAAGTTGAGTTTTACGAGTTTAGAAGATTGAGCTGTTTTAGGATTGGAATTTAGGAAGGAAATGTCAATCTGTGGCCTTTGTTGTTCGAGCCGGTAGGTCTAAAATGGGTGGGCCTTATGCACCTTACCACCTAAGATCGTTACACGGACAACATCGAAAGTCATGGACAATTCCTTAATGGCCTTTAGAATCTGAATGAGTACGTACACTTCATTGTGGACAGAAAATTTGTAATCAAGGGTTCTCTAGAAAGTCATGAATTCCAAAGAACAATTCAATTATGTTTTCGCGAACTATTCCACTCTAACTCAAAGAGCAATAAACTTTGAAACTGAACACAGTCAAAAATTGTTTGATTCTTTATTATAATTTGTTAAAAACTCTCTTGCTTGGGGACAAGCAAGGCACAAGTGTGGGGTGTTTGACAACGCCTAGTGATATCAAGTATTTTAGGCGTTGTTGAGCCATGTTCTTGATAAAATTATATCAAATATGTCTGGGTATTCTCACTTTTCGTGCCAGGACTTGTTTGGAGAAAAATAATGGAAACAGGGACTAAAAACGTGCAAAATGAAGAAGTTTGGAAAAGAATGAAAAATCAAGGAAACTCGTACGCGCGCCGCGGGTCTATGATACGCGCGACGCGGGCTTAAGGCGGTGGAACACATTAAAATACCGAAGAAACGGGAAAAGATTAGTACGCGCGCCGCGGATTCTTCATTTGCGCGGCGCGGCTGCGGGAAAATTGCAACTATAAATAGAGGCAGTTCCAGCCGAAAACCCTAGCAAAGACCGGGTGTAAAATCGACCTTGAAGCTCTTTGACTCTAAGATTTCGTTCCAGAAGACTCTCATTTGGTATTGGTTAGTTTTAGCTTTTATTTTCAATTAAGTAGTTAGTAGTTAGCCTTAGTTTGTATCTTTGGGGGTGACAACCATTGATATTTAGCTTTGGTTTATGTTTTTGGATCATTTAGTTACTGTTTTTATGTTTGGATCTGAGTTTGGTGAATGCAAAGCATTTGGTTATCTTTAATATTGGTTTTTCGATGTTTTGAATGCATTTTTGTGTTTTGGATGTTTGATTTATGTTTGGATATTGTTTTGGACCTTGTTGGGGCTGTTTTCCTTTGCTGAAATCAGTAACTAATTAGGTTAGGTTTTTAGGCATTAAACTTTGGCTAGTAACTGTTCAGTAGAACGTTAGTTAGTGGCTAGTTTATGCTTTGCTTGGTTTTGCTAATTTGGATGCCTTTGATTGCTTCTGATTCAGAGATGTACTTCTGATTTCAGAAAGTGACTAGGTTATTTGAGCTTAGCTTAGCTTGGCTTGAGTGTGTTTGATCATTGCTTTAGTTTAGTAGTGATTAGGAAGGTAGAAACTAGATCCTCCGACGGTAGCGTGACACTACTAGTTGGTAATCTCTCATTTAGTCTAACCACGAAGCTCCTGTGGATCGACCCTAACTACCACTGTGCTAGTGTGTGTTAGGTATTTTTCTTTATTTTTGACCGCACGACGACCGCTGCGTTGTCACCCACGCCTTTATTTTGAGAGCTTCTTGATTGATTTTGAGATATCTCTATAACAAATGTGCTACTTGATCTTCCAACATCTAGCAACAGAGTAAAGAAGAATCATTATCGGAGAAGTTTATCATAGGAAGACATGCACTTTATGGTGTTCTGTAGGTGAATGTGTGCCCTGCTGACTTGTTGTCTAGTGTTGGACTTAGAGTTGTTTATAAGAGCACATATATCATCGAGTGAATGTCGAGACATATGTGATTGTTTCTGATATCAGCTCCACTACACCACAACCACCACCCTCCCTCCATATGCTTTTCTTCACGAACAATTGCATGTCCCTCACTGGCGACTGTTGTTAGCGAAACTATAACCCTAACACGACTCATAAAAGGGGAAACGGGTGAGAAAATGTTCGTATTTCATGATCCGAGCTTCGATGAGATTCACAAGAGGGGAAAACGAGTTAGAATATTATTGCAAGCGGCTTCCGTAGAGGGAGTTCTCGAAGAAAGCATTCGCCATTTTCAGCCTCTTAAATCTTCGGTCGGTCCATTGAAAGTCCAAGTGGTCATTGCTGGAAAATAGAGAATAGAGAGGGTTCAATGAATTTCTTTGCAATTGGTTTAATCACATTCTAATGAGAGAGAGAGAGAGAGAGAGAGAAAGAGAGATAGAATGGGGGAGAGGGAGAGAGTGTGTGTGGTCTCGGCCTATTTAATTTTATAATATTATTGATAAAATA
>JAKNSD010000050.1:412636-463628 GCA_023525715.1 Cichorium intybus | reverse complement strand
TCATAAAAATGTTTCAAATTACCATAAACACATCCTCCAAAGTGCTTATATATACTCCGGATCAAATGAGAACCATTATTTTCCTAGGAACCTAAGAACCTTTTGACTGAAATTTTTTTTTTCAAAAAATGACATAATACACCTAGTCGCTTATATTTAAGAATTTTTGTCAAAAAAAATTGAAAAATAATATGTATACACCGGATGATACAAAAAATTATTACGACCCGTGTATTACACCGGATGATACAAAAAAAATGAAAAATAATATATATATATATATATATATATATATATATATATATATATATATATATATATATATATATATATATACACACACACACACACACACACACACACACACATATACTAGTTGTGAGACCCGTGTATTACACCGGATGATACAAAAAAATTATTAATTAAAAATATCTAAACATTAATTATTTTACATAACAAAATTGTTTGTGTATCGTGATATCTTGCTTTTGATTTTTACTATTACGACTTTGTATTTTGATAAATATAATTGATTATGAGAATGTCACTGATACTAAAATCAAATTCGCTATTATGATTGGAATCGTTCTTCAAAATATTATGATGTCAATTGTCTCTCTGTTGTCTTCCAAATCCTTCTACACATTAAAAAATAATATGATATTAAAAAACAATTAATTTTTGAAATTGAATGATAACAATTAATTTTGAAATTGAATGATAATTAAACCGATCATTAAGGATTTAGAAACGTTTCAAACCAATTAGTTTTTTTAAGAAATTTAAAATTATAAGAAAATTACATGTGTCAAATTCAATGAAGAGATGACATGTGGTTTTGAGTTAACTTATTTATTAGGATATATATATATATATATATATATATATATAAATAAATAAATAAATATATATATATATATATATATATATATATATATATATATATATATATATATATATATATATATATATATATATATATATATATATATATATATACTAGCTGCGTACCCGCGCAATGCGGCGGCGGCAAATAGTTTCGTTTCGGCAATTACTTTTTAGGTTTTAGGTTGCAGATGGGAGGGGGAGTTGGCGAATATGAGAGTGATTAATTTCTTCTCGGACGATTGATTACATTTCCAACGATATATGAGACGGTAAATACCCGACAACAAATAATTTGTTTCGATGAATATTTTATTTTTGGTCGTTAGTTTGCTTAAAGGAAACGAAAAATAGTATTGTTTCAGTGATTGAGGATCTTTACAGGAGGAAGTGAATAGTTGCTTTTCAGTAATGTGACAACAGAAAATATTTTTGTTTTAACGAATGGTTTGATTTTAAAAACATCTCATGTTCTAAAGAATAGCCATACATTATTATTTGTTAATGTTTTGTTTGTTGGATGTCACCATCTGGTTGGGTGTGCAAATTCCACATGCCACATCTTGAGCTACGCGTGTTGGATAAAGATAATATTAATGGTCCATAAAAATAAAGAGCTCGGGACGACCGCCACCATTTTTTCTCTTTGATTAATACCAATTATTAAAAAAAAATTAATGATGTATATTCTTAAATTAAAATTCTAATATATGTTAAAAGTAAACTGAACTTACTTTTTTATCTATTAAATTAATAATAAGTCTATTTCTTCGATTGACCCGCCATACAAAGTCAACTCGAACTCTTGTGAAATTATACCAGCATGATATATTGTTAAGCAAATGAAATGAGTCTACTTGAAAATGCATATCCATTGGCTACAAAAGTTTAAATAAAATATAAAAGTTAAATATTAGAATAGATAGTGATATTTATTGTTTTATTTAATTTTTACGTAAATATTATTAATTTTTATGTAAATATAATTATTTAAAAATTTTGAAAATCACTTCTAAATAAATTTTATATTTTTATAACAAAGATAAAATAAATAATTAAATATTTTAAATTAAAAAAAATTAAAATTAACTATAACCTAATGTACCCTAATATAAATAGAATGCAATAACCTAACCCTAATTTCTTTATACATCCGCTACCCTCCTTGAGCTCACTTACAACTGAACGGCTCCTCCCTTGAGTCATTCGACCTCCACGCCTCCCTCTTCAGCCGGCGACGACCTCTCCAACGGCCGCTACCTTCTTGAGCTTCCATACCGACCGCTACCCTCCTAAAGATTCCATTCATTTGCCTCCCATTCATCCGATTCTAACCTAATCACTCTTTCTATTTCTCTTTGCAGCCGCACAGCCTTTTTCCTCCAAACAAATTGCTGCTAAAAACTTGTGAACCAGATGGACCCTCATCATCCCTTTCATCCGACCTCATCCGCTTCTTGACCGCCGATGATCCTTAAAGATTGATACCAAGAACAGATGGTAATGATTATCTGCAATATCTCCGATTTGATCCAACCTCATCCGACCATCTCCGATTTGGATCATTCAGGACCATCTCCGATTTCATTCAGCCGACTGTGAGTTTTGGATCATTCAGGACCATCTCTGATTTGATTTTCATTTTTTTTTTCAGATTTCAGTTTTGTTTTCAGATTTTGGATCCGATCCAGCAAAGTTGCACTAAAATCTCAATCCTCCAACTGTTAGTTTGTGTTTTACCTTATGAAATTTTGGATCGGTTTACTGTTTGCAGATTTTGAATCGGTTTCGGTTTCTGATTTGGATGGGTTTCTGATTTGGATGTGTATCAGATTTGGATCGGTTTCTGATTTGGTTCAGCAACTGATCGGTTTCTGATTTGGATAGGTTTCTGATTTTTATTATCGTTATTAGTGTTATTCATTTTCGTTATATTTGGATCGGTTTCTGATTTAGATGTGTATCATAAATATGAAAATTTTGGATCGGTTTCTGATTTGGATATGTTTCATACTCCATTGTATTTTTTTGGATTTGTTTCTGATTTGGATCTGTTTCATAAATATGAAATTTTCGTTATTTTTGGATCTGTTTCTGATTTGGATCTGTTTCATTGTATTTTTTGAATAGGTAATCATGTATATCGACACAAAGATGCAGTGTTAGGGAATGGTGACAGGTATGTATCTCTTATCTGGGTTTTTGTTATATGTTTGTGGATTTTATATGTGTCTGTCCGATCTACTAATGTACCAAAATATCCTTTTTGTTTCAGGTTATAAATATTTTGGTATGTATGGTGCTAGTTTCGCCTCCTGAAAGTTGTGAGACTTTAAACATATTTAGAGAAGCCGGTTCTCAATATTTACATATTTTTTCAAACTTTCTTAAATCAAGTTTGTAGTTCTTGAAAAAAGAGCTAAAAGAACCAGAAGGTAAAAAATTTATTTTGCAATTAATCATACCTTTAAACAGATTTAGCAACAAAACCCAGGATCTACAAAATATAACAGTTACAACAGCCTGCAGAAGAAGATATTTATATAAATATATATGTGTATGTGAAGAAATTAAGAATATATTATTGAAAAATTTAGGTACAACAACCTGCAAAAAAGATATTTATATGAATATATGTGTGTATGTGCAGAAATTAAGTTTATATTATTGGAAAATCATCTATGTTTTTTCAAAAGCAGCAAAGTAGATAGGACAGTCTTTTCGTTTTCCTTGTTTTTTTCTGGAAGGCACTTATTTTCTTCCTGAAAATGAGAAAAGATATCAATAATCACATAAAAGAAATTTGAAATGCAAATTCAGTTGGTTTAGTTAAATTTGGTGTAACATAAAACTTCTATTATTGTTCTTTTGCAGAAACATACTAAAACCTTGAAAAATTAAAGAGAAATAAGTGAAACATAAACTTCTGTTCGTAAGCGGAAACAGGTTAGACTTGCAAAATTTGAAAAAATATACACCAATACCTTGGTGTTGTGCTGAAACTTGTTATAGACCTGCAAAATTAGCATTATTATAATATTTGTGTTTGTGTGCAGAACTTCATATGAAAAGCATACAAAGCAATGAAGTATTTGTGTTGTGCAGAAAAGTAAACAAAAGTTATGAGAAATAATAGATAGTGTAAATTGTGTAGAAGGCTTCTTGTTTTTATAATGTAATTTGTGGAGGGAATAAATTTTTTGAATTTGTTGCATTCTGATTGGTCCAAATCATTTGATATGGATCACTAATAGTGAAGGGTTTGGATTGTTTTTGATTTAATCAATGGCTGGTATCTCTTCCTGATATAAGCTAGTAGATTCATGCATCAATGGGTTGTACATTTTTAAGACTTTAAGACTTTTGTGCTTTAAAAGGTTGTAATTTATATATGGTTTATAGTATAGTATAGATATATATGGTTAGGTTTAATAGAGAACCAAAATTAAACAAGGAACCAAGGAACCAATCCTACGGCCAGAATGCAAAATATCAACGGCCATAGAGAAGGATGTAAAATTCGTAATTGGATGTGCATGTAGCGGATCATAGCAAAAAACTCACTTCGTTTATTATGTTTTTTTAATTTTTAAGCTTATGCTTTTTTCGAAAAAAAAAATCTAATTATACCAAAATTCTTAATTTTTCATCCTCTATAAATAGATATCCATATTGATATACAAAATTTTTTGTTTTTTTTTACTTCAAGTTCATCCAGATTCATCTTGTGAACCTGAACTAAACTGTATTGTTTTAGATATATTCATTCACATCTAAATGACAAATCTATCTAATTTTTTCAATAATTCTTTACCAATTGCATGTGAATTTTAAGTAATCATTTGTAAATCTTAGTTAATTCAATTGTATATGATATTAAAACATTGAAATAGTAAAAACATTAGTGATTTTTCTTGAATTTACATCTGAATTTAAAAATATTTTTAGATTACATAAGTTGTTATTGAATGATTAACAATTATTGAAAAAATTGATATCATTGACCATTTACATGTGAAATATATTCCATACAAATTTAATACAGTTTATATTCACATTGCGAATTTTAACTGCTTTTTGTTTTAGACATGTTAATTCACATATAAATGGTAATTGTACCCTGGTTTTCAACAATTTTTGATCATTCATATATGAATTTTAAGCAAATTCATTTTTGGATCTGAATTAATTCATTTGTGTATGATCAAATGTTCAAAATATTATGCATCTAGTTTAATACATATTAATTCACATATAAATGATCATTGTACCCGATTTTTTTCAACAATTTTTGATCATTCACGTGTAACTTTAAGTAAATTAATTTGTGAATGTTAGTTAATTCAATTGTAAATTATCAAAATGTTGAACTTGTAAAGAATATAAATTAAATTACTTAAATTCAATATGAATTTAGTCAGATTCACATGCAAATCTAAAAGTTTATTCAAAATCACATGAGTTGTTTTTGAATGATCAATTTATTTGAAAAATATAATTTCAATGATCATTCACATGTGAATAATCTTCTATAAAAACTTGTTATGATTCAGATTCACATTAATTAGGTGTTGTGAATCTGAACAAATTTTTTGAAGATTTTTTTTTCGTTTTTAATATATTGATATGGGTGTCTATTGAAAGAGAATAAAAAATTATGAATTTTGATATATTCGGTTTTTTATTTCGATAAAAAATAAGCTCTAAAAATAAAAATAATAAAAAAACGAAGTGGGTTTTTTGTTATGATCCGCTAAATGCGCGTCCAAATTAGGAATTTACAACCTTTTCCCCGGCCGTCGATAAATTGCATTCCGACGCTCACGATTGGTTTCTTGGTTCCTCGTTTTATTTTGGTTCTCTATTGAACTTTTGTGTATATATATATATATATATATATATATATATATATATATATATATATATATATATATATATATATATATATATATATATATATATATATATATATATATATATATATATATATATATATATATATATCATTACTATATAAAAAAGGGCTTTTTTCTCCTTTCAGTATTCTTCTCTATACAGGGTTCTCCGGCCGCCATCTATTTGCCCTTCAATCGACGCCATCCCGTTTTCAATCGGATGACACCGCTTCAACTTCAACCGTCCTGATGCTTTTCACGACTTACAATATTCTCAACGTAATTACACTACATCTTGATGTATAAAAATCCCCACTTTCCGTCTAATTTTCACTCTGCTTTTGCCAAAAGACTCGCCAATAATCAGATCGTTAAGAATTTTTCTCTCAAGGAATTTTTTATTTTGAGTTTTTCTGATCGGATTTAGCCATGGCCCGTGACACACCGGGCATTATTCCGGGTGCTAATCATTCGATTGATGTCGTTAATGTTTGGTTCATTGGTTCCTCGTTTTATTTTGGTTCTCTATTGAACTTTTGTCTATATATATATATATATATATATATATATATATATATATATATATATATATATATATATATATATATATATATATATATATATATATATATATATATATATATATATATATATATATATATATATATATATATCATTACTATATAAAAAGGGCTTTTTTTCTCCTTTCAGTATTCTTCTCTATACAGGGTTCTCCGGCCGCCATCTATTTGCCCTTCAATCGACGCCATCCCGTTTTCAATCGGATGACACCGCTTCAACTTCAACCGTCCTGATGCTTTTCACGACTTACAATATTCTCAACGTAATTACACTACATCTTGATGTATAAAAATCCCCACTTTCCGTCTAATTTTCACTCTGCTTTTGCCAAAAGACTCGCCAATAATCAGATCGTTAAGAATTTTTCTCTCAAGGAATTTTTTATTTTGAGTTTTTCTGATCGGATTTAGCCATGGCCGGTGATACACCGGGCATTATTCCGGGTGCTAATCATTCGATTGATGTCGTTAATGTTCAACAAGATCAAGCTATTGTTTTTTCGACTAAATCGTTAGAAGATTCTGAGATTTCAAAAAAACAAAGTGATGAACAGATTGATGTTCTTAAATCATTCAATGCTGCTGGAGAGTTACAAGAAAAGAAGATTCAATATCGTTTACGTGATTACAAAATTTCAACTTTTAAAAAATATTTTGGTTCCTTGATCGATGCTACTGATGAAAGAAGGAGCAAAGAAAAGAGAGAAACGCTGCATCGAAAACGGATCCCCACACTGGTTAATGACGGCAATGATGAAGATTGCGATGCTGATAACCGCACCGCTGCCGGAGATCATGGAGCTAAACCGGTGTGCGGTGATCCGTTGTCCGATGCTGTCATTTCAGACCAACATTTGCCTCATCTAAAGGGTCCTCAAATGACGAGAAATGGAAGCATAGAAGGTGGTAGTTTTTACGACCATGGCAGATCCGCAGAGAAGGTGCCGGAGCAAAAAACGCAAAACAGGAAGGAATCATTGGTGGGTTTTTTGCCGCTTGAGTGTGGAGCTGGAACGTATACTGGCGAGCAATCTTTAACCGGAAATAGAAGATGCACCGGTGAAGGAACTATCACCGGCGACTGCATGCGCAATGATACGTACTCCGCCGATCGAGGATGCCCCGTGGAACATCAGTCGCAACCCAGGAAGAATTCTCCGGAGATTTTTTTGCCGGTTCAGGAGGAAGATAATATGTTCACCGGCGATCAAGCGGTAGCCGGAGACAAAAGAAACACAGGCGCAGGAGCTCTTTCCGGCAATCGGATGCGTGATGATGAATCAGAGATGGTGGGAGACAATCACGTTGGAAGCTTGGGAGATTCTCTTTTTGGCAGCCAAAGTTAGGGGTGTGAGAAAAAACCGAAACCGAATAACCGAACCGAACCGAATGATATTTGGGTTGTTTGGTTCGGGTTATTTGGTTTTCGGTTAATTTGGTTTGGTTAACCGAATAAGGATACCTTATTCGGTTTGGTTTTGGTTAAAATTTAATTGTTTTGGTTAAACCGAAAAACCGAATAAATTATTAATTAATATATATTTTTATAAATTAATATTTTATATCTTAATTCATATATATTTGTTAAAAGGAAACTTTATAATTCCTTAATAAGTTACAATGAACTATATATGTATAAAGCTCAATTAGTCCAATAATGCAATTGTCTAAAGTCCAAACTCGACATACCTATTTTACTATTTGATATCGTCTTTTTTTACCGTTCCTTTTTTCCTCATATGTTATGTACTTATGTATAGTGTTTTTGTTTTCATTTGGTAAAAGTTCAGTGAGTTTTGTTTTCTTAAGTTTATGTATATTTTTTTCTTACGAATGTTTATTTGGTTTAACCGGTAAACCGATCCGATTAAACCGTAACCGAATAAACCAAAACCGATTAAACCGAACCTTATTTGGTTTGGTTATGGTTAGTTTTAAAATGCCAAAAAACCGATAAAACCGAACCGAAAAAACCGAAAACCGAAAAAACCGACCGAATAACACCCCTGGCCAAAGTCACGTTCAAAAAGGAGAGATAAAGGTATTAATTTTCAACTCTAAACCCTTATCTCCTATAAATAATTTAAAACTTTCCCCTAGGTTTGAGACCATGCATAAGACCCCCTTAATCCTCTTAAAACTCAAAATTGCACCCTTAACACTCATAATGTTACTTTTTTAGACAAAACCTCCAATGATTTTGTTAATTTAAACGACATTACTCTTGATGATAAAAATCCTAATGCTACCGTCCAGATTCCTGCTAAAAATCCTAGTATTTCCATCCTTGGACACGGTCCCAATTTAAATGCTGTTTACCCTTCTAATTTTAAAATGAATTCAGCTCCTACAACTTTTGATAAAAAAGATAATTTTAATAATAATAACACTGTTTTCGAAAAAAATGAAAATTTAAATTATAATAATAAAAACAAAAATGCGTGGTCTCAGAAACTTCCGTTGCTTGCTAATTCCCAAGCCAATATAATCACCGGATCTCAAAAACAAACTAGCTCTATGTTTCGCCATATTCTTAATATTAGCAACGACATTAATGTCCCAGTCGATATCCCTTTGGAAGCCGTTAATAAAATATGCGAAACTCATGCTAGAACTATTTGTGGTTATTTTGTTGGTAAATTTATGACATATTCTGACGTCCGTTATCTTGCTTCCAAAATGTGGTCCAAACATGGCCTTGTGGACATTTTATTAAACGGTCACGGTGTGTACCTGTTTAAATTTAGTGATGATCAAGGCCTTCAACATGTCATCACCCATGGTCCCTGGACATTTAGAGGTGTCCCAATTGTCATTCAAAAATGGAGACCTGGACTTACTATCCATAAAAACAAGCATGACAAGCTCCCTCTTTGGATCAAAATCCACGATATCCCCTTTGAGGCTTGGAGCCACGAAGGTCTTAGCCACATTGCTTCGAAGATTGGTCTGCCCCTAGCTATGGACTCCTATACGGCTAACATGTGTACTTATGCGGCAGGAAAAGCTGTTTATGCACGTGGCCTCCTTGAGGTCCCTGCTAGGTCCTCTTGGATGGACCATGTATTGATCCGTATCCCTAACCCCGATACTCATGAATTTTCCACTTACTCTCTTCGTATCGAGTACGAATGGAAACCTCCTATGTGCTCTCATTGTATGGTTTTTGATCATGAAAATAAAAATTGCATGCATGTCATCTCAAAACATAATGAAGTTAATCTAAAAAACAAAGAACCTCTTGACCAATTACAAACTTCTATGCATTTGGAACAAGATGATGGCTTTAAGGTTATTTCCAAAAAGAAAAATGTTTTAAAACAAAGATTAAATTACGAAATGAAAACTCAAGATATTACTCAAAGCAAAACCAATAGAAAAAATCAAAGTTCCTCGAAGTTTAAAATTTCTTCTACTAACAACGGTTTTAATAAAAATAAAAATACTAATTTTTTAAAATCCCGTGCTGTTTTTCAACCGGTTCCTAATAAGAACCGCCCCGCTATTCCCGCCCATTCTCATATTCCATCCCAGAAGGGACCTGACAGTGTTGGCGGTTTTCCTAGCCCCATCCTCCACTTACCGTCTTGCCCTTCCCAATATATATCTGAACGCTCCACCCCTATCTTTAACGCCTTCTCCATTCTTGAGTCTTGCTCCTCCGATGTCACCGTTCCTCCTGCTTCTTCTTCCCCCCTCCCCCTCCTCGTTCTCGTACCCTGACTATTCCCGACAGTTTTGTCACGGACTCTGACGACCACCTTAACGAGGATGAATGCATTGAGGTCGACTCTGATGATGGTGAGACTGCCCAGTTTATTGCTGGTGAGATTGGATCTCCCCAGGATCACGTTATGTTAGCTCCGGTGTCCGAGCAGATAGACACCACCCCCCTAACGGTTTCCATATGACACACATCGCTGCTTGGAACGTGCGCGGTCTCTGTAAACTTTCCCACCAGAAAGCTCTTACAGACCTTATGCGCAATCAAAACCTTCATATCCGTGCTGCTGTGGAGACTCATGCCTCTTTCTCTAATCTCCCTTATATTTGCAGTCGAGTTTTTGGCTCCTGGTCTTGGTCTTCCAATGGGCTCTTTTGCTCTAGGGGGACAAGAATTGTGGTTGCTTGGGACCCGATGGCTGTTGATATGATGCTTCTTGACTGCAATGATCAGGTTATGCATTTCACCGTTAAGATTCGTGCGACTTCTTCTTCCTTCTTCTGCTCGTTTGTTTATGCTCATAATAATCACATGCAACGTCGCAATCTTTGGAACTCCCTTGAGGCCCATAAGCATGTGGTTAAAGATGCCCCGTGGATTGTTTTGGGTGACTTCAATGTTGCCCTTGACATGAAAGATAGCACCGCTGGGGCGTCTGGTATCTCTCGTGGAATGGATGATTTCAGGAACTGTGTCTACTGGATTGATATGGACGACCTCAATTATAAAGGTCTCTTCTACACTTGGACCAGGTCCCCTAATGGTTCTGGTGGCATTCTCAAAAAGATTTACCGGGTCATGGGTAATCCGCGATTCGTTACTTCGTACCCCTCTGCCTCCGTCACCTTTCTTCCCTATCGTTCTTCCGACCACTCCCCTGCTTCATGTCTCTTCCTGACAACGCCTAGTGATATCAAGTATTTTAGGCGTTGTTGAGCCTTGTTCTTGGTCAAATTATATCAAATATGCATGGGTATTCTCACTTTTTGTGTCAGGACTTGTCTGGAGAAAAAGAACAGAAACAGTGACTAAAAGTGTACAAAAGGGAAGAGTATGGAAAGAATGAAAAATCAAGAGAAGACGTACGCGCGCCGCGGATTTATCTCCTGCGCGACGCGGTCGTAAGGCGGTGGAACACATTTGAATGACGAAAAAACGGGGAACGGATAAGTACGCGCGCCGCGGATTTCACATTTGCGCGGCGCGGTCACGGGAAATTTGCAACTATAAATAGAGGCATTTCCAGCCGAAAACCCCAGCAAAGACCTGGTGAAAACATCGACCTAGAAGCTCTTTGACTCGAGGATTCCATTTCAGAAGTCATCATTTGGTATTTTCATGTTTTAGATTTTATTTCATTTTAGTTAAACGTTTGTAAGCTTTGAGTTGAATCTTTGGGTGTGACAACCATTGATCTTCAGCTTAGGGTTCTGTTTTTAGTAGTGTTTGGTTACTGATTTGATGTTTGGATATTGGTTTTGGTGAATGAAATCATTCGGTTAATGTTAACATTGGTTTTTCGGTATTTTGGACGTTAGTTTATGTTTTGATTGTTTGTTTGTGTTTGGATTTTGTTTGTGACCTGGTTGGGACTGTTTCACTTTGCTGAAAACAGTAGCTAACTTAGTTATATTGAGCATTAAATCTTGGCTATTAACTGTCTCATAGTACTGTTAGTTATTAGCTAGTTTATGTTGTGCTTGGTTTTGCTAGTTTGAATGCCTTCAATTGCTCCTGATTCAGAGATGTACTTCTGAATTCAGAAAGTAACTAGGTCATTTGGACATAGCTAAGCTTGGCTTGGGTGTTTGAATATTGCTTTGAGGTAGAAAGATAGAAATTAGTTCCTCCGACTATAGCCGTGACACTATCAGTTGGTAATCTCTCATCTAGGCTAACCACGTAGCTCCTGTGGATCGACCCTGACTCCACTATACTAGTGAATGTTAGGTTATTTCTTATTTTTGACCGCATGACGACCTCTGCGTGCACGTCAAATTTTGGCGCCGTTGCCGGGGAGCTGTGAGCTTAGAATAGGTGAGTAGTAGGAATTTGTTTCTTGCTTTTTGAAATTTCATTTTGGGTTAATTTCATTTTGGTTTTAATTTTTGTGGGCGTGTTGCATTAGTGCATGCGTACCCGCAGGGGAAAGCAATCATCCCCATTACAGTTCGATTCTGAAATTGAACGTACTGCGCGCAAACTCCGTGCCCGTAGGCATTTAAGCATCATGAATTATAGTCAAGTTAGCAGTAGCCCGGTTAGTGTTGCCCAGGATCCGTCAGGAGAGGCAACGGGGAGGTTTTCTATTCCCCCATTATCAGAATTCCAATTTGGAAGTTCGAGTGCGTCTGGTGGTGTAGTTTCAACCCCTACACCCATACCATCATGCACTCCGCCATCTATTCCACCATTTTTACCCGCTTCTCAACCACAATCCACCAATCCCTTTACATCTGCTATGACTTGGGGAGAGCCGACCCGAGATGGCACCCCAACTCCTAGACAGCATACACCAACATCACAACCACAACCAGCCCTCTTTAAACCTCAACCTACATACCAACCAACACAGCCTATACACTTTCAACCACCGCCTCAACCGCAATACCAATACCCAGAGACGGAGGAAGTGTACGACGAGGAAGATGAAGGATGGGTGCCACCGGCACCGCAACCACAATGGAACCGAGGTCGAGGACCTCCCAGGCGAGCACCACCATACCAACCACCAGGTCAGCGGGAGTACAATGATCATCTTTACGGTAACCCCGCTCAACCCTTACATTTTGCACAACCGAGACGGCAATCGGTTGCATCACATTTCCAACCGCGGGAATATGATGATTCGTCGCCGATCTATATTCCTGATAACATAGATTCGCAAGTAGAAATTAGACCCCAGTTATTAGGAATATTACCAGAATTCAGAGGGTATAAGAAGGATGATCCCTATAATCATTTATATGAATTCTTAGCGATCGCTAATGCTAACAATCCCAGAAACACAAATAGAAATATTTTTAGGCTTAGACTGTTCCCGTTCACTCTTAAGGATAAAGCCAAGTATTGGTTCACGTCGTTGCCATCAAACAGTATCACTACGTGGGATCAGCTCAAGGCGAAGTTCCTTCAGGAATTTTACCCAGCGAGCAAAACAACTGAAATCAGAAGAGTTATTCAGGATTTTCAGCAAAAGCCTGGAGAGGCTTTTCATGAAGCTTTTGACAGATTAAAGGAGTTACTGCGATCTTGTCCGCATCACGAGATTCCCAGATGGCAGTTGGTCAAGTTATTCTTCGAGGGAGTTAGCGAGACACACCAAGCTATGATAAATGCCTCCTCCAGTGGGACATTTATGTGGCAAGATCCAGAAGAAGCCTGGAGATTTTTGGAGCAGTTGAGTAATGGCTCCAAAACAAACTTCTCCACCAGAAAGACTACAAGTACGGCGACAGCAGTAGGAGTTGACACTGATTGGAAAAAAGAAGTAAAAAAGGAAATCAGTGAATTGAACAGAAAGTTTGATAGGCTTATGGCAACATTACAAAATGGACCGCCAAATTCGTCACAAGAAGGTCAAGGAGGACCTAGGATGCAGGAAGCTAATCAAGTTTATGGCCAGGGTCAAGGTCAACACAATAATGGACGACCCTACAGGCCATACAACCAAGGACAACCACAAAATTTCAGGCAGAACAACTATCAGAATCCATCGAACAGTCAGCCTAGAAACCAGCAGCCTGCAAACAATGGAAACAACAACAACAGGGGACCCACCAACGCTACCAACAATGCTCCAGGGACCCAAGAAGAGATGATATCAAAGATGTATGATATGGTCACAGCAACACAACAACAATCTCAGGCGAACGCGAAAGCCATCGCAAATATAGAAAGACAAATAGGTCAAATGGCTGCAGACCAACAAAAGAGAGATAATGGCAAATTGCCTAGTGCTACTGAAGTCAATCCTACTCATACTCAACGTCCAGGGAAGGAGCAAGTCAATACTGTTGAATCAGGATGGCGAAAGGTTACTCTGGAGGATTTGTTCGAGGTAGGGAACGAAGTGGAACCAGGGGAAGAAGGAAAGGCTTTAAAGAGCGAGGAAAGTAAAGTAGGAGGAATTCCGGTTGAGAATGGCACTCAACCCGAAATAGATGAAAAGGTCCAAAAGGAAGAGCAACCAACGATTGCAGGGATTAAGCAAAAGAAGAAGAATAAGAAAGAAAAGAAGAAGCAGGAAGCGACTAGATCAACGGGACCCTTAATGAACCAGCCCGTATGGGATGAGCTTAAGGATGCCCCCGAGGACACCAGGATTTTACAAGAAATGTGCGAACAAAATGGGAAGAACAAGGTACCTATACCGAAAACGGTGAGATTGACTATGAGGGCTAGCGAAGCAATATTGGGAACACTACCCAAGAAGGAGAAGGACCCCGGATCACCATTGATCACTACAACCGTAGGGGACGTGGTTATTCGAAACACCTTACTAGATTTGGGAGCAAGTGTTAACATCTTGCCGGGATATTTGTATGACAAATACAAGAATGAAGAAATTGAGCCAGCTGAAGTTGTACTACAATTGGCTGACCAATCAACTAAGGTATCTAGGGGAAAGCTAACCAATGTCATAGTCAAAGTTGGCGACTTTTTCTACCCCGTGGATTTTCTGGTGATGGAATATGAAAGTCCGGACGATGCGCCTGCGCTTATCTTAGGACGGCCATTCCTAGCTACTGCTGGTTCAGTGATCGACTGCAATACTGGAGACATGGATATTTTCTTCGGGACCAGGAAAAGGAGATTGAATATGTTTGGGAATCCAATTTCGTTACCTTCGGAAGAAAACGGCAAACCAGCAGACAGAAAAACATTAATGGAGCCAGGAACCAGAAGCAAAGAAAAGATATGGACACGTACGGGGGAGGGTGGAAAGGAAGAAGTTCTAAAGGAGACCAAAAACCACCCGCTGTCCGCCATCGACAAGGAACAACTGCTGGAAATGATAGAGATGATGGAAGCAAGGCATCAGCAATATGAAAGAGAATCCAGAAAACGAGAGGCGAATGTTTTCGAGCTATTGAAATCTCAACAGCAATGGATCAGTGGTGTGAGTGATCGGATGACCCAACTCACATCCCTTATGACAATGATGGCTAATAATTTCATGCCAGAATATCAGCAAATGTCATCAAGAGGTCAAGAAGAAGAAGAAGGATCAGCTTAGGAGCAGTACGTCTGGCTGAAGACGTTAAACTTAGCGCTTGTTGGGAGGCAACCCATCGTGTCATAAGTAGGTTTTATATTTCTTAGGATTAATTTAGAAAATACATCAATCGTTTGCAGGTATTAGTGGTTTGAAGTAAGTGTGGGGTCGTGTGAAAAGGTTTTTGAAATCTTCAAGACCGCGCCGCGGGTTTTGGAATTGCGCGACGCAGGTTCGAAACTCAACCCGATGCGCAGGGGTTGAATTAGCGACACGCGCGCCGCGGCAACGAGAAATGCGCGCCGCGGGAAACGATCAGACGGTTTTCGCCTTTATCCGGTGAGCCGCGGCTCACAACTCAAATCACACGACTCGGAGCTCTGGTGATCAAAAATTTCTTGCATTTTTTCTTGCTTATTGTGTTTCTACTACCAAGGTATGCTCTTTTAACTATATATCAGTTGTTTAAACTAGTTATTAGGTAGTTAATTTTAGGGTTTTATTCCAAAAAGTTCAAAAACGTAGAATCACTAATGCTAGCCCATCGGGTGTTTCTTTTGCCAAATGGACACCCTAGATGAGCTAATCGGAACCTAGTCTACCTTGTGGTATGTTTATAATGAGATTTAGCAGGTTAAAATAGGGATTTGATCCCGAGTTTTGAAACAGGCGTACGCCGCGCCGCGCCATGGCTCTTGAGCCGCGCCGCGGTGCGGTGGGGAAGAAAAAGGACTGATTTTGCAAAAAAAAAATTTTGTTTTGTGGATATATTTTCTTTTTTGCAGATGATGTTCAGAATGGAGCACGCTTTCCTCCAGTTCCCCGCGGAGCTGGCCAGTTCTGTCGAGTATACCTCGCGGAGGGATGCTTTGAGGAGTCGCCGGGTGTTAGAGGCGACGGTCATTGATCGAGAGATTCTTCGAGACGCAGGGCTCTGGGGTGCGATCGAGCTATTCTTACATCGCACCTGGACCCACGAGGAGGCGTCGTTCACGTGCAGAGGTTGGGACCGCATCATGGCCACTGACGAGGATGTGGTCTACACAGAGCTTCTCCTGGAGTTCCTGTCTACGATCCATTTCGCTCCCAGGGCGGGAGACCCGCGTTCCAGACTAATACGTTTTTGTTTGGGAGGGGAGCACAGGGAGTGCAACCTCCGGGAGTTTGGGAGACGCACATGCATCTACACACCAGCGGACCTCCAGCACCGTTTCTTCACCCGGTTCTTCGGGTCTTGCATTCAGGGGGAGCCGGACAGGGCTCCCAACATGGAGGTTTGGGCATCGCTGTCCAACGTTAGATATGAGGCAGGGGCCTCGAGGGAGAGCCACTTACGAGATCCTCTTCACCGTCTCATGCACCGTATCGTCTCCACCTCCATCATGCAGCGGGAGGGGGGCGAGAAGGTGTCAGGGGACGACGTGACATTTTTGTGGGTCCTCCTCGACCCATCCAGGTTCCTCCACCTCCCTTTCGCCCTTGCGACCGCTCTCTCCACTCACTCTACCGGCGCCTCCACCAGCAGTCCACTCGCCAGGGGGTATTTTATTACTCGCCTGGCCCGTTCCTATGGCATCCTTACTGCCCCCGTGGCAGCTTCTTTGACTGCTCTGCCTCCATCGCGCACTACAGCACGCACGTTGGAGAGGATGCGGCTCATTGAGCTGCAGCGCCCGGGGCAGTACATTCGGGCTCCGATCGAGCCTCTTCAGGCACCCCAGCCTGCGTACGCCCAGCCCTGCAGGAGACGCCGGAGGCCAGAGCCAGCAGCACCAGAGCCGCCACAGCCGCAGTCGTAGCAGGACGATCCATCAGCCTTCAGCCGGCTGGAGGCCAGAGTCATGCGGATCGAGGACCAGCTCTCGAGGACCCAGGACCAGCTCGAGTGGATCGGGGAGGTACTTATACAGATCGCATCAGCCCAGGGCAGACACCCCCGACCATTCCCAGCCAGGTCCCACGATCACGAGGCTGGACCCTCCAGGCCACCGGGTGGTGATTTATGTACTTTTCTTTTTCTTTTTCTTTCTTTCTTTTTATTTTTTATGGGATATATGTATAAACTTATGACACATCTATCTGTATATTATTATTATTTTTTTTTTTTCATGTGTGTTTTAATTTATTTGTTGAGTGATGTATGATATACCAAATCGAGAGGGAGTTGTCTCAGACAAGTGTGGGGTCACCGTGCCCCCTCCACTTGTCTTGACCACCGGCGTGTCCTACTGTAGCGCTACAACTTCAGCATATGAATCGAGGATCTTTTTGTACGCATTATACCTGTGATATTGAGCACCAAGCAATCTACCGTCTAAAAAGGGGTAACTCTTTCTCCCTTGTTTTGAATTAATTTTTGTACAACAGGGACGTTGTACGATTTTAAGTGTGGGGTGTGGACGGTCGAAGAGATATTTTTGAAATTTTTGCATAAATGATCAATTTTTTCAATTTTTAGCAATATTTTTCAAAATTTTTAATGAATTGCAATTTTTGAAATGAATGGTTCGTGATTGTGATAGCATCAGTATTTTTCAAGAAATACTGTTTAGTTGTGATCATGCTATTAGTTAGTCAAATAAGTTGAGTTTTACGAGTTTAGAAGATTGAGCCGTTTTAAGATTGGAGTTTAGGAAGGAAAAGTCAATCTGTGGCCTTTGTTGTTCGAGCCGGTAGGTCTAAAATGGGTGGGCCTTATGCACCTTACCACCTAAGATCGTCTGGTCTGGGATGGTATTTCTGAAAGCTCGCTACACGGACAACATCGAAAGTCATGGACGATTCCTTAATGGCCTTTAGAATCTGAACGAGTAAGTACACTATATTGTGGACAGAAAGTTTGTAATCAAGGGTTCTTTAGAAAGCCATGAATTCCAAAGAACAACTCAGTTATGTTTTCACAAACTATTCCATTCTAACTCGAAGAGCAATAAGCTTTGAAACTAAACACATTCAAAAACTGTTCGATTCTCTATTATAATTTGTTAAAAACTCTCTTGCTTGGGGACAAGCAAGGCACAAGTGTGGGGTGTTTGACAACGCCCTAGTGATATCAAGTATTTTAGGCGTTGTTGAGCCTTGTTCTTGGTCAAATTATATCAAATATGCATGGGTATTCTCACTTTTTGTGTCAGGACTTGTCTGGAGAAAAAGAACAGAAACAGGGACTAAAAGTGTACAAAAGGGAAGAGTATGGAAAGAATGAAAAATCAAGAGAAGACGTACGCGCGCCGCGGATTTATCTCCTGCGCGACGCGGTCGTAAGGCGGTGGAACACATTTGAATGACGAAAAAACGGGGAACGGATAAGTACGCGCGCCGCGGATTTCACATTTGCGCGGCGCGGTCACGGGAAATTTGCAACTATAAATAGAGGCATTTCCAGCCGAAAACCCCAGCAAAGACCTGGTGAAAACATCGACCTAGAAGCTCTTTGACTCGAGGATTCCATTTCAGAAGCCATCATTTGGTATTTTCATGTTTTAGATTTTATTTCATTTTAGTTAAACGTTTGTAAGCTTTGAGTTGAATCTTTGGGTGTGACAACCATTGATCTTCAGCTTAGGGTTATGTTTTTAGTAGTGTTTGGTTACTGATTTGATGTTTGGATATTGGTTTTGGTGAATGAAATCATTCGGTTAATGTTAACATTGGTTTTTCGGTATTTTGGACGTTAGTTTATGTTTTGATTGTTTGTTTGTGTTTGGATTTTGTTTGTGACCTGGTTGGGACTGTTTCACTTTGCTGAAAACAGTAGCTAACTTAGTTATATTGAGCATTAAATCTTGGCTATTAACTGTCTCATAGTACTGTTAGTTATTAGCTAGTTTATGCTGTGCTTGGTTTTGCTAGTTTGAATGCCTTCAATTGCTCCTGATTCAGAGATGTACTTCTGAATTCAGAAAGTAACTAGGTCATTTGGACATAGCTAAGCTTGGCTTGGGTGTTTGAATATTGCTTTGAGGTAGAAAGATAGAAATTAGTTCCTCCGACTATAGCCGTGACACTATCAGTTGGTAATCTCTCATCTAGGCTAACCACGTAGCTCCTGTGGATCGACCCTGACTCCACTATACTAGTGAATGTTAGGTTATTTCTTATTTTTGACCGCATGAAGACCTCTGCGTGCACGTCACTTCCCCTCCCTACGCCGCTTAAGCCTAAGCCGTTCAAGTTTCCGAACTTTCTGACCTACAAGAACGAGTTTAAGCAGGTGGTTGCTTCTTCTTGGAACCCCGATATTCATGGTTATCGGATGTTTAAGGTGTTCCAAAACCTTAAAAATATTAAAATACCTTTGCGTAGGTTGCTACGCAGCCATGACAACATCTTTTCTAAGGTCACCTCCCTCCGTACTGAGCTTGATAGGGTTCAAATTGCTTTGGACCGGGATCCCTTCAATAAGGATCTCCGCGACGAGCAGTGCCGATACCTCCAAGCTTACAACGACGCATGCCTGGATGAGGAGAGGTTCCTGAAGCAGAAGGCTAAGGTTGATTGGCTCCGTGAGGGTGACAAAAACTCTGCTTTCTTTCATAAGACGGTTAAAAGCCGCAACTCTCGTAATCGTATCGACTCCATCCAGGATAGCCAGGGCAACTGGATCACTGGGGATGCCCTTATCAATCACTTCGTCTCCCACTTTCAATATTTCTTGGGCTCTACCCACCCCTCTCTTTCTATTCTCGACCCCTCCTCCCTTTTCACCAACAAGCTCTCCCCTCTTCAGTCTGCCGCTATGGTCACCCCTATTACGGACGAAGAGGTTAGGTACGTCATCTTTCAGATGGGCGATGATAAAGCCCCTGGCCCTGATGGTTTCTCTGCTAAGTTCTTCAAATCTGTCTGGGATATTGTGGGGCCCGATGTCTGTTCAGCGGTCAAGGAGTTTTTTTCTTCGGGAAAACTTCTCAGGTCGTTCAACAACACCGTCCTTGCTCTTATCCGTAAGGTAGACTCCCCGACCAAAGTCACTGATTTCCGCTCCATTGCTTGCTGTAACGTTTTTTACAAATGTATCAGCAAGATTATTACGGATCGTATCAAGAACCATCTCTCCTCTCTGGTTGATGAAAATCAGTCTGCTTTCATCCCTGGGCGCAAGATTACTGATAACGTTCTTCTTGTCCAGGAACTCATGCGTGATTATCACCGACACCGTGGAACACCTAGATGTGCTCTTAAAGTTGACATTCAAAAAGCCTATGATACGGTTGACTGGTGCTTCCTTCGTACCATCTTGATCGGGTTTGGCTTCCTCATTCGTATGATTGACTGGATCATGACGTGCGTCTCTACTGCTACTTACTCTGTCAGCATCAATGTATATATGCATGGGTTTTTCACCGGTCAAAGGGGTCTCCGACAGGGAGACTGTCACACCCCGATCCTTGGCAGAATCGATCAAGGCGTGATATATTGTTCAAAGTCTCATGACAACTATGTTATAATATGATTAGATTCAATTAAGTACTAAGTATGCAAACAAGATCCACAACATACAAATACAAATCCAAATATAACAACATTTATTACATCAAATTTAAATAGTCTTGTGGGTTTCTAAGGTACACCCTACTTTTCATCAACTTCATTCTTCAAATCTGCATCATGGGTAAAAACAGGTCAACTACGAGAGTTGGTGAGTAATCTAGTTTTATTAAAGAAAATTGTGAGTTTGAATAATTTGAAATTTGTTTTCTTTTGAAGTTGGCAAGCAACTGTTATTGAGATAACAGTTTATAAATCAAAAATTAATTAACAAATTATAACAACAACAATAAGTCCTCACCCTATATATACATATATATGTATATATATAGGATGGAGCATCTAATCATCATACACACACAACCACGTGCGATCAATCACCTTAGCGTCTCAAGGCGGGGTGGTCAACCCAATAGCGCTATTATTGTCCATAACGTACCTCAAGAATACGGGCATAGTCATGGAGATTAGACTAAAAATGATAATGCACTACAAGTACATGTAGCGTAAACAAACAATAATTATACAAATAATGATTCAAGTATAAATGTCCCAACAATGTCTCAATTGTGATAAAATAATAAAATAAAGTTGAAAACATATTAGAACCACATGATACACCCCAAAAGTATTGAAAATTATAAAATATGGGGTAGATTACTCACATTAGTCCAATAAGGAATGCGCGTGTTGTACGATAGACGGCTCGAGTCAAAATGTCGTAGAACCTAATATAATTAATAGTTTTGGCTTAGGAATCGATAAACGGGAATATAGTATTAATAAAAATAATTAGACATATATTCTTATATTAGATGAATTAACAATAATCCAAATTTTGTTTTGAATATTAATGTATTCATATGTTAAATGAATTTTAAATTGAATTAATTACTTTGCTTAATTAATTTATATTTTCACTTTAGGCAAGATTTTAATAATTTCTTATTAAAATAATAACTAGTCAAATTATAAGTATTTACAGATTTTATATATTATAAACAGTTATTTATATGAAATAATCATTAAAAATGCATTTTTACATGCTTAGATATTTAGGAAAATAGTTTTAAATACTAAACAGTAATGAAACATTCTGAAATTATCAGAAAATCATTATTTCATAAAATAGTAATTACTGTAAAATTTTCATATTTTTCTTAACTGCTTTAGTATTTATTTAGTATTTTAATAATTAAACCACAACAAATTTCGGGAAAAATAATAAATGATTCCCAAAAATTCTAGAAAATTAACCATAGTTTTCTAACATTATATTGAGCCTACTGTAAATATTTTGGATATTTTGGACTATGGGAAGTATTTCTTATGTTTTTCATTATTAACTAATCAATAAAATCATAAATAATAGGAAAATATTAAGAGAAATTCATTAGACTTTTTATTTATGATTAACATGTTATATATGATATTCTGATAAGGTTTTATAATTTTTGGACATGTGTAGCTATTTATTATCAATTTAAACCATTAAATAATCATTAAATCAGGAAAAATAAGCAAACATTCTTACAAAAATCTGTAAATTTTGTCATGGAGTCTTTAAAATGTTAATAAGGTGCGAAAAATATAAAATCTAGTTTTTAACATACATAACTATATTTTGAAATTTATTTATCTACAACAAAATAAAATACAAAATAAGCATCAAACAGTAATATAAATGCATGAAACTTTATAAATCCACTTTACTCAATATATGGGTTGTTCCAAAATTTTCCTAGAATTTATTGACTGCAAAAAGTATTTTATGTGAATTATTGCCTTATTTTATTGCAATAATTATAGTAATTCAATAAAAATAAGTTATTTTCTGAAAATTTACAGAACTTCTTATTTTAGTGATGGGATCCTGAGAAAAATCAGGTTTATACATAAAATGAGTTTTAGATAGTTTGGTGGATTTAATTTGTTTCATTCATGAATTTAAGACTTTTAACAACATACCTTGATGAATGCTTCAAGAGGGATGGAGATTTGAGTATGAGAGATTGTTCTTGGCTGGAAAATTGATATTTCTTGGAAGAATTTCGAGATTGAGAGTGAGAGAAAGAATAGAGAGGGTTTGAGTGGTGATGAGAATAATGTGTTGGGAGAAAAATGAAAGGAAAGATGATGGGAGGTGTGAGTGGGAGACAATGGGAATAACTTTTGGCTTTTGGTGGTCTTCATAATTTCCCACTAGCACAAACATCTCTATGTAATACACTAACTAATATAAAAATTTTATAAAATTTAATGTAGAGTTTATAAAAATAGAGTTTTATAAAAAAATTGGTTATTATTTGATTATAACAATCTACTTTGATTTGAAGTTTAATTATAGCATTCAAGTTTGATTCTTTTAATTTAATTAGAGCATCATACTTTGATTTGATTTTAATATGGTATCATAATTTAATTTGATTATAATTATAACGTTATACTATGCTATATTGCTATTAACGTCAATTTATATCGTATTGTATGGGTTTTGATCCTATTAGCGTCAAGTAAGCTCGAGTAGGGTTTATTAAATTTCCAATTGGGTTGGGTTGACCCGAATCCATTTTAGGCGGATGTCACAGAGACCCCCTCTCTCCCTATCTCTTCACTCTTGTCATGGAGGTGCTTAACCTTATGATTAAGAGAAACATCGATGCCTCCGATTCTTTCAAATTCCATCGCCAATGTGAGGAACAAAGTATCACCCATCTCTGCTTTGCTGACGATCTTCTCCTTTTCTGTCATGGTGATAGCTCTTCTGTCCGTATCATCTGTGACTCTCTTGCTGAATTATCTAGGGTCTCTGGGCTCCATCCTAACGTGGCGAAGAGCGAGGCCTTCTACTGTAACATTGGTGAGAGGGCTAGAGCTGCCATTGACCACATTGTTAGGTTTACGGAGGGATCTCTCCCTGTCCGATACCTTGGTGTCCCTCTCATCACCACCCGCCTTTTTCACAAGGACTGTAAAGGCCTTGTGGATAAAGTCAAATGCAGGCTTAAAGACTGGAAAAACAAGTCTCTCTCTTTTGCCGGCCGTCTCCAGCTTATCCTGTATGTTCTTTCTTCCATGCAAATTTATTGGGCTTCTGTTTTTATGCTTCCTAAATCTATCTCTAACGAGATTGAGAAGCTCATGAGGGGGTTCCTCTGGTGCCATGGTGAGCTGAAACGTGGTAAAGCCAAAGTCTCCTGGAAGACCGTCTGTCTCCCTAAGACCCAAGGTGGTCTTGGAATACGTAGCCTTGCTGTCTGGAATGTTGCCCTTATGGCTTCCCATACCTGGAGACTCCTTTCTAGGAAGGATTCTCTCTGGGTCAGGTGGATCCACTCTTATCGCCTCTGTGGGCGTAACTTCTGGGATGCTCCCAAGAAGCGCGGTACTGGCTATGCCTGGCGCAATATCCTTGACATGCGGGGCAAGATTAGGGAGTTTATTGTCTCCCATATTGGTGATGTCTGTTCTACTTCAGCATGGTTTGACAACTGGCACCCTGCGGGTCCCCTCTCTCAATTCTTGTCATACCGTGACATCCATGCTGCGGGTTTCTCTCTTGACTCTAGGGCCACTGACCTTGTCCACAATGAGTGTTGGGTCCGCCCCCAATGCTGGAGAGACCCACATCCCGCTCTGCTGTCTCACAACGCCCCTACTCTTACCCCGTCTTTTCCTTATAAACTCCTTTGGAGATCTTATGATGGAAAACTCTCCCTCTTTTCCGTTCGTTCGGTTTGGCACTCTATCCGTCCTTCTGAACAGCCTGTCGACTGGTATCACCTTGTTTGGTTCTCCCAGAATATCCCTAGACATGCCTTTATCCTCTGGGTGGCTCTTAAAGACCGTCTTAAGACCCAGGATAAAGTTAGAAGCTGGGGGCAATCTGCAAACCTCGTTTGTGCCTTTTGTGGAGACCGTCCTGACTCCTTTCCCCATCTCTTCTTTGAATGCTCTTTCCCTTCTATGGTTTGGCATGATCTTCAGCATATCATTAACTTCTCCTCCCCTTCTGATCGCTGGTCTGATATCATTAATATTCTCAAGCCTATCTCTAAGGGTAAATCCATTTGGTCTGTTATACGTAGACTTGTGCTCGCAGGAGCTGTGTACCACATATGGCAGGAAAGAAATAATCGTATTTTTAAAAATAAAAAAAGATTGCATCAGGATGTAGTCAAAAATATTATTGATGATGTACGATGTAGACTGATGTCTATTACCATGAAACCTCCCCTGAATGTCGTTATGGCTAAAAGGGTTTGGGCCGTCCCTTAATCTTGTGTGTGTTTTTGCCTCTTTTGGTTTGCTCTTTTGCAGGAGTTTGCTTGGTTTGCTAGTATGGTTATGTATGTTTTCCTGGTTCCTTTGCTTGTTTTGGTTCCTAGGGTTGTATTGTTTTCCCTTGGGGCCTGTCCCATTGGGTTTATTTCCTTTTCATAGGTGGGGAGTCCCCAGCCTCCTATTATATTTATTCTTTTTTTAATAAATTTTCCGGAGGTACCGCCCTCTTTTTCCAAAAAAAAAAAAAATCCCCACTTTATCTTGGAACGGGTAGCGGTTATAGATCGTTTGGACACTATGTTGATTCAAAGTGGATCTGCTTTGCTTATCAACATAACCATTTACCCAAAGACATGGATACCATCTTTATTCATTCACGATTCCGCTTTGAATTTCAAATTGTTGACCATCCTAATGAATACAATTGGTTTAATTTAAAGAAAAACCTCCTGGTTGACTCTCTATTTCATGCGTAATGCTTGTAATTGTAATTTCCCTTGTCGGTTTTCTTGTTCCCCGTTCATGCTCTGTTTTATTCTAATCGAACCCTATCACAGAAGAAGGCACCAAGCGCGATCAGGGGCAATCACGTGGGTCTAATTCTGGATTCATTCTGGTATTGGAAAGGATGATGAATCGGCCGGCTGTGGTTTCTCGTTTGCCTTAACTGCACACCATGGTTGTATTGGATACGTTTCTCCATTGTTGCATTTGCTTTTACTGATCTCCTGATATTGCTATCATTTTCTCGCTTGTATATTGCTCTTTGCGTGTTCGATTGGAAGATACGGGAGGATTGATGGCTGATCTCTTCACCAGATCGATGCAACAATCCATATGGTATTTTAATTTCTCATATTCCTTTATTTTTAATCCCACGAACTTAAAGTCGCCATACCATTGTTGTGGAAATTTAACCTGCTTTGGAAATTAGATTGCCAATTCTCCAAATCGGTCTTATTTGTCACCATTCTTCCCGGTAATTAATGTAAGCGTCTCTAAAATGGCTATTTTATTTACTCCAGTATTAAACATATTTAGTTTCATTAGTTGTGGTTCTATTTCCAGGGAATTGTAATACCATACCTAATTTTAACCTATTATTTCTTTCATTTACTATGGAATCATTTTTTATTTATTTTAGGAGGTTTTATTAATTATTCATCGATTCCGTCTTACTATTGATGTCGTTCTTGTTCCTGATATTTGGCAGAAAGGATGACATGATGGTTCGGACAAAGAAGCTATTTGTTTTTGTTTACGTAATCACTTTTCTATGTATTCGGACCTTATTCAATTATCTCCTTGTTCTTCGCAGAAAATATCAGGGATTTTAGAGTTTTTTGGGTATTTAGATTGCTTTGTACAAGAATTTTGTCTGAGTTGGGTGATATGCACACCAATTGTTTGTTTATATGTCCACACTCATTCCTTCCTTTATCTAAAAGGAAAGTGGGTTGCATACATGTCTGGTACATGAATTCTTACTATAATTAACTTCTATTATTGAATAAATGTTTATAAGTAGCAGGATTAGATTAAAATTCAGATAGGGAACGTATGTGTATCATGTTACTAAAAGGATAGATTCTTCCAATCAATATCACATCCATACTGGTGGCCTCGATCACCAGTTTGATCTATTAAAGATACGAACAGCTCAGTAAAGAACCAACATCAATAGGCAAAGATCCAAAACCTCCTGTCCCTATTTAAAAAACACCTCCAAATTTTGGTGATCATAGCCAAAAACGACAGCAAACCACCTCAGCCCATACTTCCATATCAAGAAATAAAGATAGACATGAAAAATCCGCAAGGTGACACCAAATGTCAATAAGCAAAACAATGTGAAGAGAATGTTGAGTGCAGGTCAACAATATGACAAAGTCTTGAAAACAAAAACCGGCCATCTAAAAGAGTACTACAAATTAGGTAAAAAAACTAGGACACGGTCAATTTGGTACAACTTTTCTTTGCAAATAGAAACCATAGGGAAAGAATTTGCCTGCAAATTAATCAAGAAAAGAAAGTTGTTAACTTATGATGATGTGGAAGAAAGTAAAGCATTAAGCATCATATAAAGAGGTCGATAAAGTCTGAGATTGAGCAAAGCTTGCAAAAACTCTTGTAGTGAGTTTATGCATCAGCTTCATCGCATGATATTGTGACACCGGGGAGGACCATCACCGCAGGTAACACCCCAGGTGGGGCGGTGTTCCCGGGCGTGGTGGGGTGACACGCTGGACCCCGCGTGAAGTTGCCGCACCCGCTCCTCTTGGTCTAAGAAGGGTAAACCCCAAGTAACTCCAATTTTGGTCCTGCTTAATCAACATGCAGTGAAATCCCAAAGTGCCATACCGAAGTTATGTAACTTTATAGATTTATTAACTATTTGACTACTTATGAGGTTTTCCGTTACAAAAGAACATAAGTAGAAAACTAAATCTTGTTGATATAAATTGGTGTATATGTATATATGTTTTAGGTGGAACAAATTTTCATCCAAGCTGCTGATGAATTACAAGCACTTCAAGATGAACAAAAGGGTTGTCATTCGTTTTTCCATGTAATAACCATTGGTAACTATTCCGTTGATCTAATTCTCAAAGAAATCTGGTTCCCAGTTAATGTTAATTGTAAGGTTTAATTGACATGGTAATGGTTGGGTTCAAAAAAGTTCAATATACAATCTGTTATGTTTACATAAACATACTAGACTAATCTTCATAATCGCCTATTTATTCTTTTTTCATATCGAAGGCAACAATTGATGAGCGTTAAACGGTAGGATCTCATAATATTAATAATAAATATTAAACCAAAATATCAATTGTTGTCTTTTTTTTTTTAATTTATTATATGTAAAATGGAAAGGTGAGAAAACTGGAAAATATGAATAAAATATATAAAAATAACATAAAAATAAGAATCTTTAAAAAGATAGGCCTGGCTCACATATATCCTCAATGAGATAATGATTTTGAAAGCCTTGCTCACACGACTTCTTGTCAAGTGAGATAGTATATCAAACAAATCTAGATGCTTATAATGGAATTTGACTCTGAATAAGTAAGGTAAAATAAAGTAGACAATAATTAGATATAAATGATAAAATATATAAACTAAATATTATTGGCGACGAAATACAAGAAGATTGTACAACTTACAATTGATCATTTCATTTTATCGGGTCACGGTCCAACCGATTCAACCGGCCGGGTCAACCCGGGTTTTAAAATATTGATCCTTAGACCATCTGTGGGCCGTGCTGAGCACGGCCCTTAAAATGTACCTAGTATATATATATATATATATATATATATATATATATATATATATATATATATATATATATATATATATATATATATATATATATATATATATATATATATATATATATATATATATATATATATATATACTAGGTTATTAACCCGTGTTCAACACGGGTTGGATACTTATAAATACAGAAACATAAAATTTAATTATATTCCATAATTGTTAATGCTTGTTGGTTACTTATATGACATAAAAATAAAAATCATATCTTTTTTATGTTATTTAGGTTACATATTGAGACGTCCATCACAAAAACTAAGTTTTTGTATTTGTATTATACAAAAACAAAATAAGTATATCTTAATTCTTATTAATAAAACAATGATTTCATAAATTACAATGCATAGTCATATTTAAATTTCCAAACATTTGTATACAACATTGATAGTTTTATTGGTAACTCCATTATCATTATCTGAGATTAATATTCTTAATCCTTCTCTGATTTTAACAAATGCAACATACAATTGACCATAAGTAAATACAGGTTGTCTGAGAAATAAATCAACCTTGGATAACGACTATCATTGACTTTTTATTTATTGTCATTGCAAAACAGGCAGTAAGAGAAAATTGTCTTCTCTTGAATTTGAAAGGAATTTTTTTGTCTGATGGTTTTAATGACATTCGAGGAATAAACGTCCGATTTCCAATATTACTTCCAGATATGATTAATGCTTCTATCACACGATTACCCAATGGTATCACCTGCAATCTTGTTCCGTTACATAAACCACTTTTTGATCAATGTTTCTTAGTAACGTAACCGGAACACCGACTTTTAGTACTAACTTGTGGTTTGGTAAACCTGATACTTTAAGACCATTAAGAACATCAAGTAAGTATAAACATTCATCAAATTGATCGTGGACGCTTTCAGATTCACAAAGACTATCTGAAATAATTGATATGCGCGATTTAGGGAGTAAAATCAGATGTTTTGCATATAATTGATACGCATAGATATCAGTTTTTAGAAATTAGTATTCATTACTGGATAATGTCTTGAAATAATTGATTTATCTCGATATACACATCTAAATACCTTATCGGATTATTTTAATTTTTTTGAAAATCTAACAATTATCAGTCACATATACGATATTTTAAGTATCTATAATTAGAAAAATGAGTAAATATAATTAAAAAAAGACTAAATAGAAAGTAAATAAAAAAGAAATATAAGTAGGGACCCAATCTGAAAAAAAAATCATACATATGATATTTTAGAATTTTTTTAAACATTTAGTCCCTTTATTTAATTTGTAAGACCAAAAGTGAAAAGAAATTGTTTGTTGTGTAAACACACAACATTTATACCGTTGGGTATAAATAACTGGAATTGTGTTAAAATAAATGGAATTGGAACTACATTGCTATTAAATAAGTAAATGAAAACAGAACATAAGTGCAAAAGGTGATAAAATGGCATAAAAGATGATCGACAAAGTAGAAATCCAACGCAAATATATAAATATGTCTAAATTTAAACCCAAAGTGAAAGTTAGTTGCTATAATAGATAAAAGGGCATAACTGGAAATCCAAATAGTTTTCTTCAACTTTGAAACGCAAAACCGTTGACTCATTATTTATACAATATATTCAGCATAAACCGTTTTGTAAATTACAAAAAGGTACAATACAAACCAGTTTATCAAACATAAGGGCCTAAACGTTCCGAGTGTAAGATTATGGTTATTTATGCCCTTGATTCCATTATTGATTCAAAGTACCGGATTAAACAGAAGCGCCACCATAGCCGACATTGTACAGTTTTTTTTGAATCATTTGACAAAGATTTTCCAAGTCTCCTGACTTCTGTAGGCTTCACGTAATGATAGAGAAGAAAATTTGTTAGGTTAAATTGAAAAAGAAATAAAAAATTAAAAATCATGAAGTACCTCCAGTTCAAGGTGATTTCCGAATCGTGTTTTTAGATGCGGTGGACTGCCGATGCACGTTAGCCTTTTGATGAAATGGTGTTAGATGAGTTCTTGGACTCATTACATGTGGAGGTAAATGAAAGATTATTTCCATAAATCCAATTCTTGTGCATAGTGCTTGAGCTTCGTTCATGTTGTGAGTGGTTAGAATGACATTTGTCTTTCCACTTCTAGTTGACAAGGGCATAAGTGGAATTCCGTAGTGAGTAATAAAGGGACTAAATGTGTAACGTAATGAAACCAGTTATATAGATAAAATGTTAATGAGTAAAACTAAAAAGTGATGACTGAAATAGTGAGGGCATAAGTGGAATTTCAAAAAGTTGACGTATATAAGGGCAAAAGTGGAATTCCAAAAGAAATTGTAAACAACTTTTTTACTGTTTTGGTACCTAAAAGGGCATAAAAGGAATTCAACAAAAAATCAACAATATGTTTAATTTAAATGAAAAAATTAAAGCACGTTGCTACAACAAACAAAATATCAAACCTAAATGAAAATATGTTACTGTAATGGCATTATACATTAATCTTTGTTCTGGCCAGAATTGCACTGGAATAGATTTTGGGACCAAAACTTCGGTAATGAGTAATACTAAGGGACTAAATGTGTAACTTAATGAAAACCAGTTATATAGATGAAATGTTATGAGTAAAATTGAAAATTGATGACTGAAGTTGTAAGGGCATATGTGGAATTCAAAAAAATCGATGACTAAAAAGGGAAAAGTGGAATTCCAAAATAAATTGTATACAGTTTTTTTACTGTTTCGGTACCTAAAAGGGGATAAAAGGAATTCGACAAAAAAAAAAAAACAACAACAACAGTATCTTTATATTAAAGCAGAAAATTAAACCACGTTGCTATATAAATATGTCTACTTTAAAACAGATAATGAAACTACGTTGCTATAATAGACAAAATGATTTGTTAGAATTTTTGTCTTTTAAATATTTATTGCCTTTATTTCATTTTTAAGATGAAAATGGACTAAAAAAATATACCGTTGTATAAACCAAAAAGATCTTTCAGTCACTTCAACCTATAATGGTGCTCCAACAGGGAAATGGAAATCAAGTTCTGTAGTGAGTATATAAATTTAAGATTATACAATCCTTTGTTTTTTAAGTCAGGCAGTGTCCAACGACGGAGGACTTTGACCTTCATGTTGAATGTAGTATTGCAATTATCCAAGTCTCTAATGAGCGTGAATTCAGTATTGGGACCCATTATTCTGCATTTGAACATAATTAGAATATTACGAAACTTGTTTTGCAATTAGATACAAGATTAAACATAATTGGGTTGTTCACAAAACAGATAAAACAAAATCAGACATTTAATCAAACACTTTATCTACATATTATAAAATATAATTTTCTTTTGACAATCTTTGAAAGTATATGCACAAGTAATATATACAAGAACAAAATCAATCACAGTATTGTTAGATGTAGAATTTCATTCAATTGACACAAACTATTAAGAAACGCAGGAGAAGAAGAAAAAAGAAATTCGCGACTCCAACCTTGATCTGTAAAACACCACTGGGTTCATTGAAATGCTTTCTGGGAACTGTGTATGATTACCACAATACGGAAGTGATATCTATATAAGAAGAATTACAGGTCTTGGCGCTGGTATGTTAGGCAACGGTAGATCATTACCTCAAATGAGCAATTGAATTGTAGCATAATTGAAGGAAATGGTGAATCAATACTAAAATTAAGAGCCACAATACAGTCTCGAATCTTCAATATATTTGGCATGATTGAAAATTGACGCATTGATTTAGGGATTCTGTATTGATGAGAATAGAAACCGGGTTCATTGTAGAGAAAATACAACCGAGCGGGAAAAAGAATGTGGGAAGGGTATAAGAGGATGCCACGTGGCCAACACAATAGTGCTTTATTAGAATGTAAAGATAATCCAACAAGGTTGATGATAACTCTTCTTGTATCTATATCTTCATATGTACTAAACAAGCGTATTTTTAATCAAAAAACCAATTTATATCGGGCTCCTCTATTTGTGTTTAAACAACTTATGACACCGAATTGTTCTTGGCACATGTTGATGTCATTGTAAGTAGAGTTTTAATACCTATTGTATAAGGGGACTAATTAATCTTGCAGGGCCGACCCATAGGGGGTTTAAAAGGTTCTTTTGAACAAGGCCCAAATTTTATCAGGGCCCAAAAATTTGAAGTGTGTAGTATTAGTCAAGGTTATCAAACTCCCGAGTTTACTCTTAAACTCTTACGAGTTTACGTTCCCAAATTCCAAAAACGATCCCGATTCCGTTTACGGTCCGAGTATACTAAGTTTAATAAAAATCTGATTTTTCACTTTATTTGACATTTTGACTGAAAATTTAAATTCTAACTTATAAGACTTGTAACCCTAAATTTCCTTCCATCTTTCATTATACTCCAGAATCCAGACCAATTTAGTTTTATGTCATTGCAGTTGGTGGACTAAACTTGGAAGAAGAAAGTGTGGATGTAGAAGAGAGAAATGATATGATGGATGATTCGTTTGTTATTTTAGATTAAATTATATTGGATATGTCTATTAGCTATTTTGAATCTTTGAAAAAAAAATTTGTAACTTGTGAACTTATGGTATAATATGTATTTCTTCATTTTTTGTGCTTTTGGTAGAATCTTACGATCCGATCCGATCCTACGATCCCGATTTTGCAAAACAAAAAACGATCCTAGGTAGGATCTCGAGTTTGATAACCTTGGTATTAGTATTTGTATTAGGCCCAACCTAGTAATGTGTAAATGTGAAAATCGTCCAGCAAGGCCGCAGGAATTAGGGAATGAAAAATTAAAGCATATCGATCGCCCGCTCCAGAAATCTCGGTAATCAAACAACCATGAATATCAATCTCTAAATTCCAGGAATTAATTGGCGATTGAAATATATATGTTAGTCGTTCGAGAATCTAGAGTCTGTATAAAAATCCAGATTCTGAATTTTTGATTCAATTCATCTTTAGCAATAACGATTATCTCAATCGGCCAATCCCATTATCAAAGTTCAATAAGTCGATTTTCACTCTTTTACTTCCGATCATTCATTCTTTAGTCTGGAATCAAATTTTAGTTATCAAGATTAATTATTGAAGCAGGCACATCAGGTCTTTACTCTTCAGCAATTTCAAAAATCAAAATTAAAGTATTTTCAGTTTTCCAGACTATTCATATGTTTCACGGTTCTATTAAAAGAATGAAATCAGAACTCATTCTTATTTTTGTAGGCTCTATTACTATCGTGAATCTTGAAAACTTCGGTACTTCTAATTCTTCCTGTACTATGTTCTTTAATTGAATTATAGATTATCATAGCTTGTGAAATTTGTAATTTATTGTTGCTTCTCTTGGAATCTTAGGTACTCTAAATCTCTTTCTTTTAAGGGTAAATTGCATAAAAGTCACTAAGTTTTACAATTTTCTCGATTTTGACACAACATTTTTAGTTTTTGTAATTAAGTCATTATGTTTTCAGAAAAGTTGCAATTAAGTCATTATGTTTTCCAAAAAGTTGCAAAAATGACCATATGACCGGATGGTAACAGGTTACCAGGTCATATGGTCAGATTTGCAATTTTTCAGAAAACCTAATGACTTAATAGCAAAAATAAAACATAGTGTCAAAATCAAGAAATCTGAAAAAGTTAGCGACTTTTAGGGTTTATTTCATAAAAAACCCTAAATTTTCAACTTTTTTCTTTTTAAACCTAAAACTTTATTTTTTTTTCAAAAAAAAACCTAAATTTTGGAGAAACTTTTTAATTTATCCCCTTAACCGGTTTTACAGGTTATACATACTTTTTTTTTTCAGAAAAAACCCTAATTTCTTTTTTTTTTCGGGAAAAAACCCTCAATTTCAGTGATTTTTTCAACAAAAAAAAATGTTTATTCGTTTTTGTAATTGACATAACTTTCATATACGATGTCCAAATTCTACGAACTTTATATCCCTGGAAAGATCGTAAGTAATACTACAACTTTGCTTTACTGACTTTTGTTTGAATATGTTCAGATATTTCGCTACACTGGCTTGTTTTCTTATAATAATTGTATATTTTGCATACGAGCTTTGTTTTCGACGTTCTATAAGTCGACAGATTCGTAAACACGAATACATCGTGTAATGAATATTATTCAAGCCAAGATACTTTATTATATAATTATAATAAAAGGGTAAATTGGTCATTTTACCTTGTAAGGGTAAAATGGTCTTTTGGACAGAAAAGTATTTGGTTTGAAATAATATTTTGAGTTTTGGACTTAAAATGTTATAAAAACTGATTTTTGGTCGTTTTACCGAAAAAGGGTATTTTGGTCATTTGACCAAGTCAACGACCAATTATGTAAAAATATTGTTGGTTGTGGCAAAAATGTAAGAAATGGAAGTTTTATTGTAATAAAACTTGATTTTGGTGGTCAAAGTTCAAGAAATGGAACTTTAGGACCAAAAATGTAAAATTTTGTGGTATAAATAGAGAGTTTGACTCTCTTATTTGGTTGACCATTTGTGCAGCAACGGGAAGGCTTTTGGTGAGCGATTTCTGCAGAGATCATGAGCCTTGAAGCAGAAAATCGAAATCATGAATTGGAATTGAAGTTTCCAAGCAATCAAGGTTAGTAAACTTGATGTTTAACCAAGTTCTTGATGGTGTTCTATAAAGGTTTTATAGAAACTGAAATTTATGAATTTCAGTTATGATTATGTGTTTAAGTTGATGTAATACTTCCCTTAAGTCATGCTAATAAGGACTTAACTCAAGAAAATGGAAGTATGTTGCTATTAGTGATAAATTTGAAGTTTGGGGTTGTTAGAACTAAGAACCCTAATTCTTCATTTTGATTGAATTGGGTGTTTTGGATGGTTGAAAACCTTGTTAAAGTATAAGGTTTTGGTCCTAGAACAAACCCCAATCGATTAAGTCATGTATTAAGGGCTTAATATGAGAAAATGGGATTTTATAGCTTGAAAATCGGAGTTTCTGCACCTCTGCCCAGCGCTCGCGACTTGACCACGTGGTCGCTCGCGACTCGAAGGTCTGGGCGCGACGCGCCTTACCCTTGGGCGCGATGCGCCTCCAAGGCAGGGAGTCCAAAATGCTAACTTTTGTTTGGCTTGTCCGTTTTAGCTCAAATTTGGACCATAGGCTCGTTATGGTCTGAAAAGTTTGGGAAAATTTTTAGATTGAGTTTCCGACCCCTCGAGGGCACTGTAGACCGATCCGAATGCCTCGGTGAATAGTAAAATTCATATAAAGTTAGTAAACGGAAAGTTTATTAACTAGGCATTATTTATAACGATATTGTATTGAACTCTAGTGTATTAGAGTCAATGTAGATGATTATTAACCTATTATCATTTGGTATATAAATGGATAAATAGGTATGGGACAAAATGGTTGTGGTGCACGCAAAGGCAAGAAATAACCGAAATTGAAACGCAGCTAGCATCCAGGTGAGTAATCTCACTGATATCATATGTGATATATGATGATTGATTTGTTACAGGTTGAAACGGCTTCGAGGGACGAAAATGACAAGTGTAAAAATATATGTAAAAGACAATACCAGATAAGCCGTGAGTCATTGCGATGACAAGAACGGAGCTGTGAGTCAATACATATATATACACTATGATGTGACAATACCAGATAAGCCGTGAGTCTATAATAGACAAGAACGGAGCTGTGAGTCAACCTTTTATTGACAAGACCGGGACCAGCCATGAGTCAGTAAAATGAAATGACAAGACCGGATCCAGCCGTGAGTCAATAAACTTATATAGACAAGACCGGAACCAGCCGTGAGTGTAGGCAACAGCGGGATTTTCCTGTGAGCCACATATTTTAGGCAACAGCGGGCTAACCCGTGAGCCATATCTAACCGGTGCGGCCTTGTTGGCTATGTCTCCGATGCGGCCTTCGGGCTATGATATTTGGTACAGCCTGTTTGGCTATGATTTTGTTACAGGTACATTGTGCAGCCTGTTTGGCTATGATTTTGTTACAGGTACTTGGTGCGGCCTTTTTGGCTATGATATCGGGTTATTAAACCCAGCTGGTGCAGCCTGCGGGCTATGAATTATATATTGATAATTGTTTTGGTGCAGCTTATATAGCTATGACACAGGGTGCGGCTATTAGCCATGATATATGATGCACTCCAGTGTGACTAAGAAATATGGGACAGAAATCGTTAGACATAATTATAGATGCAAATAACTAACGTGGCTTGTTGATTACAGGTCACAATGATTCAGCCTGTAGGGCTACAGAATAGGATGTGAAATCCTAGAGTATATATGGTCAGCCAGTAAGGCTAGGAGTTTGGATTTGATATCCAGACAGTTATATGATTGGGTCTTGATACGTGTTATCTGTAGATTTGATTATTCACTGAGCTTTATAGCTCATACCGTTTGTTACTGTCCCTGCAGGTTAGCATGATACTGATAGGGGACAAGATAGAGTCCGTGACTTTGAAGTGGGACTCGTAGATGCTGTCAGTAGCAGCCCGGCTTTAAAGGAGTTATGGTATTTTTATACTCTCCTTGATACACTTGTACCCGTATTTATTAAAATATACCCCTTGTTATGGTTTTATGTATTAAAACCTATGTTTTAAATGAAAAATTTTTCAGGGGTGTTTTTGTTTTAAAAGCCGGGTGTTACAAGTTGGTATCAGAGCCGTGGTTTAAGTGAACTAGGTGTCTATAGAGTAGATTCCTGGACTTAAACCTTGAGAAAGTAGACACGATGTATAGTTAGGTGTATATAAATTGTATTTATACATATATAACCTAACTGGTGCTGACTTCTAACGTATAAGAAGTACGAACAGCGAATCCTATTTGGAGGAATTTAGGGCGTGCAACCTTAAGAGGCGAACCAGCCCATTCTCAAGGCTCCATCGAACGAGGGGCAACGAGACAAGTAGCAGAAAATCCACATGACAAGCAACAGTAGTTGCTGTGGTCAGGGAAAGAAATTGGGTGCTCACCTGATTGATATCAAAGTGAAAGAAAAGTAGCTGAGACTACAAGAAAAGCAGAAAACGATTAGCGGACGCTTCAGGAGAAGTTACCACAGATTGGGTCCAACCTAAGGGAAGGGACCAAAACAGAGCAGTTATGTATTGTGAGAAGTGCAGGAAAAGCACTCAGCAAATTATAGAGTTGAGACTCTACCGTTGACATGCTGAAATTGCAGAAAATAGGAGCAGATTGCTCGAGCTTGTTTGGATGAATCGGAAGTGTGTCTAGCGCGGAGCTATAAAACACTTTCCTATGAAATACTCACATGCTAAATGTGGAGTAACGGGTGATGAACCCAGGAAGGAACGGGGAGGAAAGAAAGAAGAAATGAATGGTCGAAAAGGACCAGTGGTATTATGAGCATTCCAGCAGATTGTAGAGGAAGCTCGTGAGGAGACTGATATGATCTCCGATATAATAGTTTTGAATATAACACCGTATATGTTATATATGATCCATGAAGCTATGCTTTGGATCGATGACTTTGATGTCTTGTCTGAATATTTCATCAATGGTTATGGATGAAATTTTAGAAGTAGCTATAGCAGATAGCAAATATGTTCAAGATATTGAACACCCGGAAAGGTAGCTTGCTTAGGATTTACGGGACCCTTTTTCCCTATAAATCTGAAGCTGATGACTACCAGTGAATCTGAAGACATTGTATATATGAATTGATTAGCAATGAATGATGCTAACATGAATTGTAGAAATATGAACATTGTGGTTCTAAAATTAGAAATGAAATGGACGAAAATCCATGGTAAATGACTGTTGTTGAGAATACCAGTTATTTTCTTTACTTAAACTCGGAAAAGAGTTAGTAAAGGAATGATGTTGTAGTTGGCATACGTGGTATGGGCCAAACTAAATAAAGCGGTGATAGTAGTGTACTACTTTAAATAAATTCTCGGATGTTTCTTTTGAAAAGAACTTCCAAGATTTCTGCCAGATTGGCGAGAAGAGCTTATGATTAAGCTGAACTTGGGAGTCGTTCCTGTTATTTAGGCTCTATATTGATTAGCCTCTGCAGAGATGGCAGAGTGGTAAAACAATTGGAAGAAATTGTTTTTGAATTGGGGCCTTATATGGCCGAATGTGTCATCGTGTGGAGTCCTATCTTGTTTGAAAAGAAGAAAGATAAGTTAATCTGTATGTACATTGACTACTGAGAATATGATATTCTCGAAACCAGACTAAATATGAGGTACATTTGTACCAGATATTGGAGTTACTTCACTGAGTTAAGTGATATGTAAGATTCTCCAAGTATGAAAAATTTGGCTAAAAGAAATTTCATATTCTTTGGGCATGTTAATAGTGCCAAAGATGATAAAATAAATCCAGTGAAATTGATGATGTGATAAAACGGGAACCGCCTGAGGAATCTGACTAAAATTAGTAGTTCCTTGGATTGGCGGGTTACTATGGGAGAGTTGTAGAAAACTGCTCCTTGACTATTGTTCTATTGATTAAAGTTGACCAATAAAAGTGAAAAGTCTGAGTGGTAGAAAGACCACATGTAACTTTCCACAGGTTGAAACAAACCTTGTGTGAAAATCCGGTGTTAGCATTATTGCTAAGCGGAGAAGATAAATTGTTTTATAGAAATGCATCCAGAGTTGATTTTGGATACATGATATTGCAGTAGCAATTATGAATTTGGCATTTAAGCTTTGGAAACACTACTTGTATGGTGTAAAGCTTATTGTTTATAAGATCATTAAAGTTGAAATACTTAATTGATCAAAATAAGCTGAATATGAGATAGCAAAGATAGATGGGTTACTTAAAGATTTCGGTTATGAAATCTTGTACCATCTCGGAAAGGCGGATGTGATTATAGATGCCTTGAATTGAAAAGAGTATCTTTTGAAAGATATAACCACATGCGTGAGTGTGGCGAATTGAATACCTGAGTTGATTCGGGTAGCACAGAAAGAAGTGTGCAAGTCTGAAAATGTGAAAAGTGAATCAATGAATAGCTATTGAAAGAAGCTAGATAGAAACTCACAGTGATTAAAAACCCTTGGTGGTTGTATATGTGAGTTCCAAAGCATGGTGAGATATGAAATCTACCCTTAAAAGACGTATATTGGGGTAGATATGTTAAATGCCCGGGGCAGTACCAAACTGTGTAGGATGATATAACCTATGTATTGGTGGCCGGGGCTAAAGAAAGACACTGAAAGACATGTGAAAAGTGTTTGACTTGTGGGTAACTACAGTCAAATCATTAGAAACATAAGGTGGTACGTCCTAAAGAAGAAATGGGACGAAAAATATCATAGACTTTGTAGTAAAGTCTTTGCAAGTACCGTATTAGTATGACACCATATGGGTGAATTGCAGGTTGATTGATGAAATCAGTGTAGATTTATACTGACTAAGAAGAAGTTAAGAGTGGAAAAGTAGTGAAAAACTACAAAGATAAAGAAAATTGTTGACGTGCACTATAGGTGACGACTGTATCGGATCGAGATACTAGAATTATTTGCTGAATTTAGCATTAATTCTTAGAATTTTTAGCTCAAAAGTACTAGTAAGTACTGTGTGCGAATCCCAGATGGATTGACGAGGCGAGATAATGATGCGTACCTTAGGAGATATGCCTGAGATCTGCATAACAGACCCTAACGGAAACCAGATGACCGTCTATCCTTAGTAGAAGTTGTAGATAAGTATAGGTATTATACTAGTGTTTTATTAACTCGTAGGAAGTATTGTATAGACTACCGTGTTGCACGCTGAATTACTAGACGGAAATTGGGGAGAAGCTGTTGACTAAACCTGAGATTGTACCTCAAACAGAAGAAAAGATTTAGCAAGGTCGAGAAAGCTTGAAAATAGACCAAAATCGACAAGAGTAGTATGCGGATTGTTGAGTAAAACCATTGAAACCTCAAGTAAGGGAAGATAGTAGAACTAAAAGTGACCCTCCGGAAAGACTAGAAATTGATGTGGGACAAAAAGGAAAGTTGAGTCCTTGTTGATTGGACCTTTCTGTATATCCCAAACGCAAGAATTGCGGTGTATTGATTTAAAATCCTTGATGAACTTCAAGATGATTGTAAAGTTTTCTATGGGTCTCATAGTTTTGAGAACATAGAGCGATAAATTCTAACAAATCCCTCATGACGAAATGAGGAAGATAAGTGATTAAGGTGCCCGGGACAACCGGATGAGTAATATGCGAGTGGTGATATAACCACGAGGTAAGAAGACTAGTATGGTTAAGTGCTTAGGCAATACCATAAAAGTTTCCATATGATATGGGAAACCAGAATTGTAACGAGAAAGAAATACCCTCACGTGATAATATGATTTCGGGGACGAAATCTTTTGAAGGAGGGGAGAATTTGTAACGCCAAGATACTTTATTATATAATTATAATAAAAGGGTAAATTGGTCATTTTACCTTGTAAGGGTAAAATGGTCTTTTGGACAGAAAAGTATTTGGTTTGAAATAATATTTTGAGTTTTGGACTTAAAATGTTATAAAAACTGATTTTTGGTCGTTTTACCGAAAAAGGGTATTTTGGTCATTTGACCAAGTCAACGACCAATTATGTAAAAATATTGTTGGTTGTGGCAAAAATGTAAGAAATGGAAGTTTTATTGTAATAAAACTTGATTTTGGTGGTCAAAGTTCAAGAAATGGAACTTTAGGACCAAAAATGTAAAATTTTGTGGTATAAATAGAGAGTTTGACTCTCTTATTTGGTTGACCATTTGTGCAGCAATGGGAAGGCTTTTGGTGAGCGATTTCTGCAGAGATCATGAGCCTTGAAGCAGAAAATCGAAATCATGAATTGGAATTGAAGTTTCCAAGCAATCAAGGTTAGTAAACTTGATGTTTAACCAAGTTCTTGATGGTGTTCTATAAAGGTTTTATAGAAACTGAAATTTATGAATTTCAGTTATGATTATGTGTTTAAGTTGATGTAATACTTCCCTTAAGTCATGCTAATAAGGACTTAACTCAAGAAAATGGAAGTATGTTGCTATTAGTGATAAATTTGAAGTTTGGGGTTGTTAGAACTAAGAACCCTAATTCTTCATTTTGATTGAATTGGGTGTTTTGGATGGTTGAAAACCTTGTTAAAGTATAAGGTTTTGGTCCTAGAACAAACCCCAATCGATTAAGTCATGTATTAAGGGCTTAATATGAGAAAATGGGATTTTATAGCTTGAAAATCGGAGTTTCTGCACCTCTGCCCAGCGCTCGCGACTTGACCACGTGGTCGCTCGCGACTCGAAGGTCTGGGCGCGACGCGCCTTACCCTTGGGCGCGATGCGCCTCCAAGGCAGGGAGTCCAAAATGCTAACTTTTGTTTGGCTTGTCCGTTTTAGCTCAAATTTGGACCATAGGCTCGTTATGGTCTGAAAAGTTTGGGAAAATTTTTAGATTGAGTTTCCGACCCCTCGAGGGCACTGTAGACCGATCCGAATGCCTCGGTGAATAGTAAAATTCATATAAAGTTAGTAAACGGAAAGTTTATTAACTAGGCATTATTTATAACGATATTGTATTGAACTCTAGTGTATTAGAGTCAATGTAGATGATTATTAACCTATTATCATTTGGTATATAAATGGATAAATAGGTATGGGACAAAATGGTTGTGGTGCACGCAAAGGCAAGAAATAACCGAAATTGAAACGCAGCTAGCATCCAGGTGAGTAATCTCACTGATATCATATGTGATATATGATGATTGATTTGTTACAGGTTGAAACGGCTTCGAGGGACGAAAATGACAAGTGTAAAAATATATGTAAAAGACAATACCAGATAAGCCGTGAGTCATTGCGATGACAAGAACGGAGCTGTGAGTCAATACATATATATACACTATGATGTGACAATACCAGATAAGCCGTGAGTCTATAATAGACAAGAACGGAGCTGTGAGTCAACCTTTTATTGACAAGACCGGGACCAGCCGTGAGTCAGTAAAATGAAATGACAAGACCGGATCCAGCCGTGAGTCAATAAACTTATATAGACAAGACCGGAACCAGCCGTGAGTCTAGGCAACAGCGGGATTTTCCTGTGAGCCACATATTTTAGGCAACAGCGGGCTAACCCGTGAGCCATATCTAACCGGTGCGGCCTTGTTGGCTATGTCTCCGATGCGGCCTTCGGGCTATGATATTTGGTACAGCCTGTTTGGCTATGATTTTGTTACAGGTACATTGTGCAGCCTGTTTGGCTATGATTTTGTTACAGGTACTTGGTGCGGCCTTTTTGGCTATGATATCGGGTTATTAAACCCAGCTGGTGCAGCCTGCGGGCTATGAATTATATATTGATAATTGTTTTGGTGCAGCTTATATAGCTATGACACAGGGTGCGGCTATTAGCCATGATATATGATGCACTCCAGTGTGACTAAGAAATATGGGACAGAAATCGTTAGACATAATTATAGATGCAAATAACTAACGTGGCTTGTTGATTACAGGTCACAATGATTCAGCCTGTAGGGCTACAGAATAGGATGTGAAATCCTAGAGTATATATGGTCAGCCAGTAAGGCTAGGAGTTTGGATTTGATATCCAGACAGTTATATGATTGGGTCTTGATACGTGTTATCTGTAGATTTGATTATTCACTGAGCTTTATAGCTCATACCGTTTGTTACTGTCCCTGCAGGTTAGCATGATACTGATAGGGGACAAGATAGAGTCCGTGACTTTGAAGTGGGACTCGTAGATGCTGTCAGTAGCAGCCCGGCTTTAAAGGAGTTATGGTATTTTTATACTCTCCTTGATACACTTGTACCCGTATTTATTAAAATATACCCCTTGTTATGGTTTTATGTATTGAAACCTATGTTTTAAATGAAAAATTTTTCAGGGGTGTTTTTGTTTTAAAAGCCGGGTGTTACAAGTTAGGCATTTACGAGTTTATCCGCAAGTTAAACGATTTTTCAGGGATTTTTTTACAAAGAAAATTATTTTTCTTCGTTTTTGTAGTTGGCATATCTTTCTTGCGACCCCGTCTGTAACATCCGTCAAATTTGGTCAACAAAGTTCAACCAGAGCGCAAATTAGGATAATACGTTGAAATATAATTTTCATAACTTTCCTAATGTATTATTGGAAATTATAATACTACAATACGCTATTTCGAATCAATTATCGAGTAAACGTTATAATTTCGAATAATAGACTATAGTAGCGTAAAATTCGATAAATCATACAAATAATATTTTGGTTTAAATAATATTCATTACACGATGTATTCGTGTTTACGAATCCGTCGACTTATAGAACGTCGAAAACAAAGCTCGTATGCAAAAGATACAGCTATTATAAAAAAACAAGCCAGTGTAGCGAAATATCTAAACATATTCAAACAAAAGTCAGTAAAGCAAAGTTGTAGTATTACTTACGACCTTTCCAGTGATATAAAGTTCGTAGAATTTGGACATCGTATATGAAAGTTATGTCAATTACAAAAACGAAGAAACATTTTTTTTTTTTGTGAAAAAATCAATGAAATTGAGGGTTTTTTTCGGAAAAAAAAAATTAGGGTTTTTTCTGAAAAAAAAAGTATGTATAACCTGTAAAACCGGTTAGGGGGATAAATTAAAAAGTTTCTCCAAAATTTAGGTTTTTTTTGAAAAAAATAAAGTTTTAGGTTTAAACAGAAAAAAGTTGAAAATTTAGGGTTTTTTATGAAACAAACCCTAAAAGTCGCTAACTTTTTCAGATTTCTTGATTTTGACACTATGTTTTATTTTTGCTATTAAGTCATTAGGTTTTCTGAAAAATTGCAAATCTGACCATATGACCTGGTAACCTGTTACCATCCGGTCATATGGTCATTTTTGCAACTTTTTGGAAAACATAATGACTTAATTGCAACTTTTCTGAAAACATAATGACTTAATTGCAAAAACTAAAAATGCAGTGTCAAAATCGAGAAAATTGGAAAACTTAATGACTTTTATGCAATTTACCCTTCTTTTAATCATATGGCTATCTGTTAATTTGGTGAACTTGTTCACAGCTTGATTTTAATGGTCAGATACTTGCTTATTGGGATCTTATTATTGTTTACTTGAGAAACTTGAGTGTTCCTATGCCTTTAATCTATTGGGTTTTTTAAATTGACAGAATTTTTATAAAATTGTGTTAACTAATCAATTATATTTTCATTACTTGTAAAATGCGTGATCTTTTACTCTTTTTTTTTCTTGAGAAATTTTGGTCCTTCCAAATGATTTTATGAACTAGTTCTTTTGTTAAGTCGTTAAGGAATGAAATCAGAATTCATTCTTATTTCTTTAGTCTGATTTTGTTTCTCAATTCTCACGGTACTTTTTCTATAATCTAATTTTGTAGTTTTGTTTCTTTTTCCGATTTAGAGTTTGTCTTACAAGTATATGACAATATGAAATGAACACTACTATTCATAAGTTTTTGTATTTTGTAAAATTTTCAAAGAATGTGGGTTTTATGTCGATGTATGTTTTCTAGTAATATACTTCAAAGAATGTGGGTTTTATGTCCAAATAGTAGTAGTATTCATGATTAGACTTATGAAAAATGAAATTAAGATGAATTACCATATTCTTCTACTTTTATGTCAATGTATGTTTTCTATAGAGCTTTGGTTGTTTTGTAAGGTTCTTCAAACTAAGAGCTCATTAATTCATAAAATAGAAAAAATATCTTGGGTGGAATAGAAATAATGAATAAATCATTAAAAAGACGTTAATTATTGAACTAACTTTTTGTTTTGTCATTCTTTACTCCATTCTCAAGTAAGGATCCATCGAGCAGTCAACTTTCCCGGTTGCAAACCCCATTTCGACCAAAAGATGAAGTGTTGTTACTTTTTATACTCCACTGTGCCGACTCCGGTGGCTCCCGTGCCGCTATTGAAGTTGTGAAGTATGCTTAATTGATCAAAAACTTTGACAACTCATATGCATACACTAAGAATCAGTGAATCGAAGATTGACAATTCATACGCACAATCAGATAATCAAAGATCATTTACCCTTTGAGAGTGAGTTGAAATTGAAGAAGTTGTGCAGAGGAGAAAGCGAAACTAGAGATGGAAACGATAAAAAGCGAGGAAGAAAAAGGAGCTTATTCGTGTTAGGAAGCATATCCCCAATTTTGTTTCTACTTCTTTTAATGGATGGCTTAAAATTTAAATGAGAGATAAATTTGGAAATATATATAAATTTTAGTGGAAGGTGTTTGGAATGTAGTGTTTCCATATTAACGTTATGCTTTTTCTTTGTCAATATTTCATATTGTGTCATGTTTTGAAGGATGAACCACATTTAAATTTGATTTGTTGAAGCCACTTTTAAAATAAGTAACGGTAAAATGAGAATAAAAATTTCCGAGATATAAATCATAAGAAATTACGAAAAATTTAAGAATGTGATCATTTTTTTCCAAGGTATTGGAAGAGAATAGAGGGGATTAGAGAAGTACATGAAAGTTTGAGAATTCAAGCTCTGTTGAGAAAAGAAGTAAATTACGAGAACGTATAAAATCGAAACGGGAAGGTGTAGTCATTTTGGGTGATCCTTAAAGAAAAGTAAAGATTGGACCAGCCGAATTAGTCTTGGACCAGCTTGCTTTTAACTTTAAAAGGGCCTGTTATAACCAGGCTAGATGAGGTCCATGCTAGGTGGGTCAAGCCTTTTCGGCCGGTGCTTGGTCCAATCTGTCTACAAAGAATAGAGGGGACCGGAGAGCAATGAAGAGAAACGAGCGGAAGGGAGCCGCGCGTTGCTGCGGTTAAGGAAGTCAACAAATTAAAACTACAGGGGTCAAAACTGTAATAATGTTAAACTGGCAAACAAAACTATGGGGACCAAAATTGTAATTAATAAAAATTAAAACTATAAGGACTAAAACTATAATTATACAAATTAAAACTACAGGGTAAAAATTGTAATAAACTAAAGTGGTACTGTTCATTGGAGGCAACAATTATATATATATATATATATATATATATATATATATATATATATATATATATATATATATATATATATATATATATATATATATATATATATATATATATATATATATATATATATATATATATATATAGGGTAAAGTTCAATTGAGAACCTAAAAAAGCTTAGGAACCTAAAACCCATTTTATGAACTTTTTTTCTACATAATATTTTTCAAAAAAAAAAAAAAAAAACCAAAATTTTTGTTATGATGCGTCTAGAAGATTTCAAAAAAAAAAATTCATTTTTTTAATTTTTTTTTCATATGAGTTTAGGGTTTAGAGTTTAGGGTTTAGGGTTTAGGTTTAGGGTTTAGGTTTAGGGTTTAGGGTTTAGAAATCTCTTAGACGCTTTAAATAAAAAAATTGGATGCAAAAAAAAATCATTTATTATTATTATTTTTTCATATGGGTTTAGGGTTTAGGGTTTAGGGTTTAGGGTTTAGGTTTAGGGTTTAGGGTTTAGAGTTTAAGTTTAGGGTTTAGGGTTTAGGGTTTAGGGTTTAAGGTTTAGAAATCTCTTAGACGCTTTAAATAAAAAAATTGGATGCAATTTTTTTTGAAAAATATTGTGTATAAAAAAAGTTCCTAGGTTCCTAGGGTTTTTTAGGTTCTCTCATGATCTCGACCCTATATATATATATATATATATATATATATATATATATATATATATATATATATATATATATATATATATATATATATATATATATATATAATATGATGAGAAAATGAAGAGGCTTTTTCTTTGTTTATCCAAGAGGTTATTGTTTTTTTGGGTTCTGATAATTAAGCTTTAAAGTAAGGGTTATTGTCACTATAACACAACAAAGTTTGGTGATTTTTCCGGATTGGTCATTGAAGGTTTTTTTTTTTTTTTTTTGTGCGCAATAGGTCGCTAAAGTTAAATTTTACGTCCTAAATAGGTCATCAACGTTAAAACTAACTGGTTTTCACCTTAGTGTAGGGACTTATTTAACACGTAAATTAAACTTTAGTGACCTATTGCGCAAATAAAAAACTTCAGTGACCAATTCAAAAAAAAAGTTCAGTGATCTGTCGCAACCACAAATACCATAGTCGGTCTCAATCTCGCACTCTCCGTCTCGAATCTCTATTCTCTGTTCCGCTCTCTCTATCTTTTTTTTTCTGGTATTGATCGCGAATCACAACCGCTATCAGTGTTGTATTCCTCTGTACCACTACTGGGTCCTTCCGGTGTGCTTGTGGGTCCATGGAGAAAGATAACCGGGTTAAACGGTGTCATTCACCAGCATTTTTTCTAACTTGCCAAAGTAACGGAGGGCTAGGACTCGGTGCCAAACTGTTTTGCCTGTTTCCAACCATGTACATAGTCGTAGCAGGAAATCGACTCTGATGAAACTCCGAGATGACGGACCCATTTAATCTATTTGGGCTATCAAATTCCCCTATGAAACCTCCGCTATCAAATTCCTCTATAAAACCTACGATGCAGTTTTTGATGATAACCGCGCCGCAAACCGGTTTTAACAGAACAGTGTGTTTTTTAAGGCGATGAGGTTTTTCGGTTTTAACCGAACAGTGTTGTTTTTTAATGCGATGCGTTTTTTCGGTTTTTCTTACAGTTTTTTCCAATTTTAATATAAGATACACGGTGCGGTTCGATTTATATTGCGATTTGCGGTTCGGTTCTTACAATCGGCGTGGTTCGGTTTGTTACGATTTTTATAAAAATGAAAAGTGCACCGCACCGAAAATTTTCGAATTTTTATAAAAATAAAAATCGCATCGCACCGGCGGCGGCTATGATTCGCGATCAATACCAGAAAAAGAGATAGAAAGAGGGCGAGAGAGAGCGAAACAAAGAAGAGAGATTCGAGACGGAGAGGGCAAGATTGAGACCGACTATGGTCTTTGTGATTGCGATAGGTCACTGAAGTTTTTTTTTTCTGAATTGATCACTAAAGTTTTTTTTGCGCAGTAGGTCACTAAATTTTAATTTACGTGTTAAATAGGTCCCTACACTAACGTGAAAATCAGTTAGTTTTAACGTCGATGACCTATTTAGGATGTAAAATTTAATTTTAGTGACCTATTACGCCAAAAAAAAAAAAAAAAACTTCAGTGACCAATCCGTAAAAATTACCAAACTTTGTTGTGCTACAGTGACAATAACCATTAAAGTAACTTAAAATTTCACATAAGCAATGCTATATACATTGCACGTGATCTGATATAAAATCAACGATTACTATATTTTTGGTAAAATCGTAGTTAGAAACTGGAAATACAGTTTTTAGTTATATAAAAATATTTGATAAAAATATAAGTTTTTGAAATATATAAAATTACATAAATCCTATTTGAATTAGCTTTTAAAATTAATAACCCTTCGTTCTAAAATAAAAGTATTAAATCTTTTCTTTTAACTGAAACTTTTTCTTTATTGAATGCTTATCCCTAAAATTTTAAAATTTTTAAAAGCTCTACAAAAACTCATTGTCAAAGACGCATTTAAACAATCCTAACCATCTACGAAGATCCATTGATTGCTAAAACCCTATAAGGCTTGGGGGAGTGGCCTCGCCATCCCCCTCGCCGTGTCACTCGTTGAAGATCGCCAAGCCGCTCCACCGCTCCTCGCCCTCGCCTTCGCTGTCGGACTCTCGCCAATTCTCCAGCGAGCTCGCCAAACGATTTGGCAACGGTCATGTGACCGTTGAACGGTCACAAATACAAAAAAAAAAAAAAATTAATTAAAAAAAAATCCAATTATTCTCCTATATAAACCAAACTCTCAAACCATTTTTACCACACAACTTCAATATCAAACCCCTTCTAATTTATATCCTCTTTCCCCCAATTTTAATTTCAAAAATTATGTCATCCGACTTGTCAATTTCGATATCATCGTCATCATCTGATGATGAATTGGAAGAACAAATAGGCGAGTCAATAGAGCGTATTACGGCTCATTTACAACAAGAATTACAAAATCCATCGCCAAGCAGCGAGCCTCGTCTACACAGAAGATATATTGATCGGGGAAGAGCGGAAGCCGAACAACGTCTTTTTCGGGATTATTTTGCTGAAAATCCCACATATCCAGAGTATAAATTCCGGCGTCGGTTTCGCATGCGCAAATCGTTGTTTTTGAAGATTGTTAGCGACATGGAGGCGGCGAGTGATTACTTTAAGCAACGACCGAGCGCGTCAGGTATGTTAGGATTCCACCCTATTCAAAGATGTACTGCTGTACTTCGCATGTTAGCATATGGCACACACCCTGATGCACTAGACGAGACAACGAGGATGTCCGCACGTGTCGCACGAGCCTCTCTAGACCTATTTTGTGACCTTGCCCTGATTATGTACAAGCCACGATATGGGCGTGAACCTACTCCCAATGACATCCGACAATTGTATGCCCATCATGCACAAGTGCATGGCTTCCCTGGTATGTTAGGAAGTTTAGACTGTATGCATTGGAGGTGGAATGGTTGTCCTTCTGCTTGGCATGGCCAATACACGAAGGGTCAGTACGGATACCCGACGGTCGTGCTTCAGGCTGCAGCGTCACAGGATATGTGGATTTGGCATTCATATTTTGGTGCTCCCGGGTCGCATAATGACCTCAACATACTCAATAGTTCGGATTTTTACACAAAGTTACATAACGGCACTGCTCCGGACTCTTCGTTTACACTCCGAGGAACGCAATATCGATTTGGGTATTATCTTGTGGATGGAATCTATCCAGAGCGTTCTATTTTCGTCAAGACTTTGGCTTACCCAGATGACCCACAAAGGCGAAAGTTTAAAAGAGCTCAAGAAAGTGCTCGAAAGGACATCGAGAGAGCATTTGGTGTATTGAAGAAACGTTTTGCCATACTAGCTAAACCTTCACTGTTTACAAAAAAATCTACTATGGCAAAGGTCATGTTTACATGTATTATTTTACATAACATGATTCTAGAAGACGAAGGACATGCTATATGTCAATACGACGAAAATGAAGTCATTCCCAATCCACAGCCAATTCCAGTTGCGAGTCCTGAGTACCTTGAGCGAGTGCAGCTGGTGCGCAGTCGACAAATTCATGGCGATCTTCGTCGTCATCTTATCGATCATCTTTGGACGGTAGACCATATTGATCTAAATATGGATCCGGTGAACGAATACGACGGTGAATATTCAGATGAAGACAATATATGAGGTCGTGTTTAGTTGGTTTTTAAGTTTAATTTAGTTTGTTTTAAGTTGTTTATTTATGTTTTTAATTTTAATGTAATGTATTTTAAGTTTAATGAAATGGTTGTTTTTAATTTTATTTTTGTTTTTAATAATATAAATAATTTAAAAAAAAAAATTTAATAAAATAGTTTAGCATGAAGTTCAGCATGTGCTGACCACTACCACCATTTTTGGTCAGCATGTGCTAAACTCGCTGAATGCTGACGTGGCATAGTTTAGCACATGCTGAACATGCTAACCACTCCCTCCAGCCTAAGTAAGTTATCATCATAAACAGAATTGAAATACGTTGCTAGAATAATTTTTG